>ML266502.1:584-28524 GCA_005239495.1 Nicotiana undulata
GGAGCTTCTAGAGCTGTCAGAACTCGATTCCGAGGTTGTTTGCTCAAAATACTGCTCGGAACCAAAATTAGCCAAATAGGCTAGCCTTCAGGAACCAAGTGTTCCTGAACTGGCCAAATCACTTCTGAATCTCGAACTACCTGCCCACACAAGTCATAAGGCACGAGTAGCCGCTATGGAAAGAGTCATTCACGGGAACGGAGTCCCAATACACAAAACGACCGGCTGGGTCGTTACAATTCCTAACCCCAAAAACACTCAACGGAGCTAACGGAGTTGACGAAATTCCATTCTGGATATACAGCTCTAGCTACGGTCCGATTTCTAAAGCTAAAATTCACATTAAAGGACTATGTGTCCAAAATCACTCCGAATTTCATCACTCAACGCTCCGACAAGTTCCATTCCCATTATTAGACATGGGAGAAGCAGTTATTAGGGGGATCAGGGTGCTAACTCTCAAAACGACCGACCGGGTCGTTACATTCTCCCCCTCTTAAGAAAATCGTTTGTCCTCGAACGAATATAGAAACATACCTGAAGCTGTGAAAAGATGAGGGTACTGACTACGCATGTCCTGCTTAGACTCCCAAGTCGCCTCCTTGATCGGATGACCCCTCCACTGAACCTTGACTGAGGCAAAATTCTTCGACCTGAGCTTTCTGACCTGCCTGTCCAATATAGCTACAGGCTCCTCAACATATGATAGATCCTTGTCCAATTGGACTGAGCTGAAGTCCAAAACATGAGACGGATCACTGTGATACTTCCGGAGCATGGAAACATGGAATACCGGATGAACACCTGCTAGGTTGGGAGGCAAGTCCAACTCATAAGCAACCTCCACAACCCGCTACAATACCTCAAAAGGGCCAATGAACCTCGGACTCAGCTTACCTTTCTTCCTGAACCTTATAACGCCTTTCATAGGCGATACCCGAAGCAAAACCAGATCTCCAACCATAAATGCCAAGTCACGAACCCTCCGATCCGCATAACTCTTCTGCCTAGAATGAGCTGTGCGAAGCCTCTCCTGAATTACCTTTACCTTGTCCAGGGAATCCTGAACCAAGTCTGTACCCAACAGTCGAGCCTCTCCTGGCTCAAACCATCCTACTGGAGACCTGCATCGCCTACCATACAAAGCCTCATATTGCGCCATCTGAATGCTGGACTGGTAGCTGTTATTATAAGCAAACTCTGCAAGAGGCAAGTACTAATCCCATGTCCCTCCAAAATCTATCACATAGGAACGGAGCATTTCCTTGAGAATCTGAATCGTGCGCTCAGACTGCCGTCCGTATGGGGTGAAATGCTGTGCTGGGATCTATCTGAGTACCCAACTCACTATGCAAGGCTCTCCAGAAGTGCGAGGTGAATTGAGGACCTCGATCTGATATAATAGACACCGGCACACCGTGCAACCGGACTATCTTCCGAATGTAGATCTGGGCCAACCCCTCAGAAGAGTATGTAGTCAATACTGGAATGAAATGGGCTGACTTGGTCAGCCTGTCCACAATCACCCAAATAGCATCATGCTTCCTCAAAGTCCGAGGAAGTCCAACCACAAAGTCCATGGTGATCCGCTCCCACTTCCACTCTGGAAGCTTAATCTGCTGAAGTAATCCTCTCGGTCTCTGATGCTCACATTTGACTTGTTGACAGTTGAGACACTTGGCTACAAACTCCGCTATATCCTTCTTCATCCTTCGCCACCAATAGTGTTGTCTCAGATCCTGGTACATCTTCGCGGTACCCGTATGGATGGAATACCGCGAGCTATGGGACTCCTCAAGAATCAACTCCCGATGCCCATCTACATTGGGCAAACAAATATGGCCCTACATCCTCATCACACCATCATCACCTATGGTCACATCCCTGGCATCACCCTGCCGAACTCTATCCTTAAGAGCCCAAGGGTCGGGATCATCATACTGGTGCTCCCGAATGCGGTCATAAAGAGAAGATCGAGCAATAACACAAGAAAATACCCGACGAGGCTCAGAAAGATCCAGTCTCACGAACTGATTGGCTAAGGACTGCACATCCAAGGCTTAGGGCCTCTCAGTTGCACGAAGGTATGCCAAACTACCCAAACTCTCCGCCCGGTGACTCAAGGCGTCGGCCACCACATTGGCCTTACCTGGGTGGTATAATATAGTGATGTCATAATCCTTGAGTAACTCCAACCACCTATGCTGACGCAAATTGAGATCCTTCTGGCTGAATATGTGCTGCAGACTCCGATGATCCGTGAAAATCTCACAAGGAACACCATATAAATAATGACGCCATATCTTCAGGGCGTGAACAATCGTTGCCAACTCGAGATCATGCACATGGTAGCTTTTCTCATGCACCTTCAACTGTCTGGACGCGTAGGCAATCACCCTATTGTCCTGCATCAACACCGCTCCCAGGCCAATCCTCGAAGCATCACAATAGACTGTATAGGACCCTGAACCGGTGGGTAGTACTAACACTAGAGCCATAGTCAAGGCTTTCTTGAGCTTCTAAAAGCTCTCCTCACACTCCTCAATACAATTAAAAGGTGCACCCTTCTGGGTCAGTCTGGTCATGGGCGCTGGAATGGATGAAAATCCCTCCACAAAACAGTGATAATACCCAGCCAAACCGAGGAAACTGCGGATCTCAGTAGCTGAAGACGGTCTGGGCCAACTCTGCACCGCCTCCACCTTCTTCAGATCTACCTTGATCCCATCCGAAGACACTACATGGCCTAGGAATGCAACAGAATCAAGACAAAATTCACACTTAGAGAATTTGGCATACAACTTCATCTCTCTCAAGGTCTGAAGCACGGTCCTCAAGTGCTGCTCATGGTCCTCCTGGGACCGAGAATATACCAGAATGTCATCAACGAACACGATGAAGAAAGTGTCAAGATAAGGCCGAAATACGTTGTGCATCAGGTGCATAAAGGCTGTTGGGGCATTGGTCAGCCCGAGTGACATAACCAGGAACTCATAGTGGCCATATCTGGTCCTGAAGGCCATCTTCGAGATATCCGGATCCCGAATCTTTAACTGATGATAACCCAAATGAAGATCAATCTTGGAGAACACCCTGTCACCTTGTAACTGGTCAAACAAATCATCAATGCGAGGCAACGGGTACCTGTTCTTCACTGTCACCCTATTTAGCTGCTGGTAGTCAATACACATACGCATCGACCCATCCTTCTTCTTCACAAACAATACTGGAGAACCCCAATGCGATACACTGGGCCTGATGAAACCCTTGTCAAGCAACTCCTGCAACTGCTCCTTCAACTCCTTCAGCTCAGGAGGAGCCATGCGATAGAAAGGAATGGAAATGGGCTGAGTGTCTGGCAACAAGTCAATGCCGAAATCAATATCTCTATCGGGAGACATACCCGGAAGATCAGCTGGAAAGACATCAGGATAGTCCCTAACAACCGGAACTGACTCAACTGTAGATGTCTCAGCACTAACATCTCTCACATAAGCCAAATACGCATCACACCCCTTTTCAACCATCCGTTGAGCCTTAAAAAAAATGACTCGACGGGGAGTATACTCTAAAGAACCTCTCCACTCTAACCTCGGTAGTCCTAGCATAGCCAGCGTCACGGGTTTGGCGTGACAATCAAGAATAGAATAATGGGGCGACAACCAGTTCATGCCCAAAATAACATCAAAATCTACCATACTAAGTAATAATAAACCAGCCCTGGTCCCAAGACCAGTGATAACAATCAAACACGACCGATATACGCGGTCCACAACAAGAGAATCTCCCACAGGAATAGAAACATAAATCGGGAAACTCAAAGAATCTCGAGATATCCCCAAATATGAAGCAAAATAAGAAGACACATATGAATATGTAGAGACTGGGTCAAATAATACCGATGCATCGCTATGAAAAACGAGGACAATACCTGTGATAACTGAATCTAAAGCAATGGCCTCGAATCGGGCTGGAAGGGCATAGTACCTGGCCTGACCTCCCTCTTTAGGGCGACCTCGACCTCCACCTCGAGCTGCCTGAGATGGTGGGGTAGCAGCTGGGGATGGAAGTATAGTTGGAGGACCTGGTGGAAGACGTGGAACCTGATAAGTCTGAGGTGGTGCACCCCTCCTAGCCCTAGGGCAATCTCTGATCACATGACGAGGATCACCACACCCAAAACAACCCCTCGTATGACGTGGAAACTGCTGCTGGCTCTTAACTGGCCTGCTTGACTGACCAGTGATAGCATCTCGAGCAAGAGGCACCTGAGATACTGTTCGTGCATAATAAGGCTCCCGAGGTCTAGGAGGAGCTGGAATACCACTAGCTGCTGGAAGAGCTGAATGAACAGGGCGACTCACAAAACCCCTACCATAGCGTGCTACTAGTGCACGAACTCCTGAAAAGTGACCAGTCTCTCGAGACCTCTTGGCCTCTCTCTCCTCCCTGTCCTGGGCCAACATACTCTCAATCCTCCGGGCAATACTCACATCCTGCTGGTAAGTGATATCTGTCTCCAACTCTCTAGCCATACTAGTCTGAATGCTGGGGTGGAGTCCCTCAATAAAGCGTTGAACCCTCTCTATAACCGTAGAACTGAAAGATGGTGCATGGCGTGCCAAGTCACTGAAACGGACTGCATACTCCGACACAGTCATGGTGCCCTGGCGTAGCTGCTCAAACTCTGCACGCCAAGCATCCCTGAGGCTCTGAGGGACAAACTCAAGTAGAAACATCTCTGAGAACTGAGCCCAAGTAAGTGAAGTTGCCTCGTCCGGACTACTAAGCTCAAAAGCACGCCACCACTGATAAGTTTCTCCCCTCAGTTGGAAAGAAGTGAAAGAAACCCCACTCGTCTCCACAATACCCATAGTGCGGAGAATGCGATGACACTCCTCAAGAAAACCCAGGGCGTCATCTGAAGCTAATCCGCTGAAATCAGGTGGGTGCTACTTCTTGTACCTCTCGAGTCAGAGATGTTCTGCCTCAGGAACATATGCTCTAGCCTCATGCTGAACTGGATCTGCTGGGGGCATGGGAATATACTCTGGAACCTACCCAATATGAACCCTCTGCTCAAGAGTACGAGATGCGGGAGTCTATGCCCCTCCTCCGGCCTGGGATGTCGCTGGAGCTATCGCAAGTAGTCCCGCCTGAGATAGAGTACTAAAAGCACTCAAGAACTAAACCAATGTCTCCTGGAGAGTTGGAGTAACAGTAGGAACCTCCGGTGCCCCTCCAACTGTGGCAGTCGGGGGATCCACTGCCTCTGCTCTAGCCGGTGCTCGAGATGCACTGCGTGCTCGTCCTCTGCCCCGGACCCTGCCTCTGGTGGCTCTGGTTGGGGGCTCGGGTGCCTGGTCATCAGTACGTCCTGTACGAGTATGAACCATCTGTAAGCAAGAATAGAATAGAGTTTAAGAATTTTGATGACAGTAACTAGCACGATAAGGGATTCCAAGGAGTGTGATTTTTCTTAACAGTTACATAGCCTCTCGAAGATAGATACGGACGTCTCCGCACCAATCCGCGAGACTTTAATAAACCGGCTTGTGACTTCTATGAACCTAGACGCTCTGATACCAACTTGTCACGACCCGAATTAACCCTCCGAACAGGCTCGTGACGGCACCTAGTCCCTATGACTAGGTAAGCCTAAAACAAGCGAAAAATAGGATAAAACAGTAATAAAGCAGTAAGATGTAATAATAACTATAAAACTTTTAGCCACTCGGCATTTATAGCTCTCAAATCCCCAAAACTCGGAATATCACCAAGTCACAAGCTTTACAACTATAGCTCTATACATCGGAAATAAGAAGAAGTATCTCTGTCTGTGAACCAAATCTATACTAGAGTAGGAAGGGGATTCGGAAGGTTTTGTAGATGCGACAGAAATACCTCATGGTCTCCGAGCAGCAGCTGCAGTACTCCTAGCCGTAACGCTGTGTACTTGTACCTGGATCTGCACATGGGTAAAACATGCGCAGAAAGGGCGTGAGTACCCCACATTCGGTACTCAGTAAGTGCCAAGCCTAACCCGTTAAGTAGTGACGAGGTCAGGTTGAGGCTCTACTGAGTTTGAAAACATAATAAGACAGTTATAAGGTTGTACAGTGAAAAATCAGTTGAAATAATAATAAGCAGAAATTTAGGAAAAACTGGAAGAAATGAGTAAAAGAAATTCTCGGCTCAGCACAGCATATAACTCAACAGAAATCATGCAATGCAATACAGGGGAAAGCTCCCAGATCTCGGTCCGTAGTCCCAATTTAAATATGCAATGCAGTACATGGGGAAAGCTCGCGGATCTCAGTCCGTAGTCCCAATTTAAATATGCAATGCAGTACAGGGGAAAAGCTCCCAGATCTCAGTTCGTAGTTCCAATTTAAATATGCAATGTAGTACAGGGGGAAAGCTCCCGGATCTCAGTCTGTAGTCCCAATATAAATATGCAATGCAGAATGTATGTCGGACACAGCGTAATTAAACAATTTAGGAAAATAGTAGACAAGAATAGGGTAGAATTGCCTAAGCATGGCTCAATTAATAGCAAATAAGTGGAAAATCAGGTAAGGCAAGTAGACATGTTTAAATCCTAAGTTAACTACTCAGTTTAAACAGTAGGCAGTAATATAGGAATGAAAATGAGATATGCCATGGAGAGAACAGTGGAATTTTAGTAAAAATGACCCGTGCACGCACTCGTCACCTCACGTACATGGTTTCCTCATAGTGAAAATCAGTTAAAAATGCCTAAGGGAAAGTCCCGAACACAGAGTAAGGCAAGCCACTTACCTTGACTGCGCTACTCAACCAAATATTAAGCTCTTGCCACGAGTATCCGACTCCGGGTGGCCCAAATCTATTCAATTTGATTTCATAGTGTAAATATCATTTCAAGGAAACAAATTAGCTAAGAAATTTTAAGCTAATACGCGAAATTAGGAAAATTCGCCCAAAAAGTCCCCCGGGCCCCGTCTCGGAATCGGGTAAAAGTTATATTTGCCGAACACCGATTCACTCACGAACTCACTCGAACAAGAATCATTAAAATACGATGCCAAAATCTCCCTAAATCCTCATATTTTTACTTGGGGAAGTTTCATCCAACCTTCATGGTTTTTCACCCATTTTCATTGATTAGATTAAGGAAATTGATAGAGATTAATGTTATACCAATGGGTTAAGGTTAGAAAACGTTACCTATGATCCTCCTCAAAGAATCCCATTGAAAATCGCCAAATCCCGAGATCTTAATCGATTTTAGTATAAACAGCCCAGGGATTTCGCACCTACGGCTTCTAGGATCGCACCTGCGGTGCCGCACCTGTGGTGCCGCACCTGCGGAAATTCTATCGCAGGTGCGGAATTTCATTAAAGTGCCTGGGGTCGCACCTGCAGTGGCTGGGTTGCTGGTGCGGCTCCGCACCTGCGGATTTTCCTCGGCGCCTGCGAGTCCTGGTCAGCTTGAGCTACTTCCTCACCTGCGTGCACCTCATTCGCACCTGCGAGTCCGCACCTGCGGAAGGACCATCGCAGGTGCGGAACACCAGAAACAGAACTGGTTCAGCAATTCTTAAGGGTCCAAATGCACCCGTTGGGCATCTGAAACAACCCCGAGGCCCCCGGGACCTCAACCAAACCTACCAACTAACCCAAATACCTTATTCAAACTTGGGCCAACCTTAAAAACACACCTCATAACATCACAGTTGTCAAATATGCATAGATTCAAGCCTAAGAACTTAGGAAATTTCCAAAATCCACATTCGACATTGAACCACGTCTAAAACTTATCCGAATGACCTCAAATTTTGCACACAAGACAAAAATGACATTACGGAACTGCTGTCACTTTCGGAATTCCATTCCGAGTCCGATATAAAAATTTCACCTATCGGTCGAAATCGCCAAAATTCTAACGTTCGCCAATTCAAGCCGAAATCTACAACCGACCTCGAAAGCACAATCCGAACATGCTCCTAACCCCGAAATCACTCAACGGAGCTAACAGAGTCAACGGAATTCCATTCCGGATCCATCTTCATACAGCTCTAGCTACGGTTCGATTGCTAAAGCTAAAATTCACATTAAAGGACTATGTGTCCAAAATCACTCCGAATTTCACCGCTCAACGCTCCGACAAGTTCCATTCCCATAATTAGACATGAGAGAAGCAGTTATTAGGGGAATCGGGGCGCTAACTCTCAAAACGACCGACCGGGTCGTTACATTCCACTTCTTCAAAAAAACAAATGAGACCACTAGCACATCCATATCTCTTTTTAGTATATGAAGGACCCAAAGGATTTGTTATATTATCATCCTTTCCCACAGTCTAGCTACTGAAAGTGATAAATGAAAAAGAGAATACCAAATTCTATGAATTGTTCTTAAGAAATAAAAAAGCAAAGTAAACGACCAACAATTAGCTCTGGTCCCATTAAAAAGCATGCTTTATCTTCGCTAGCGTCTGGACATAGATATGATTGAAATTTGAAAAAAGAATTTTTGAAGTTGTGTTGAAAAATAATTTTTGAAAGTTGAAGTTGTATTTGGACATGCATTTTACTTGAAGAAAAGTTGAAATTTTGTGAGTAGGAAGAACAACTTTCACCCAAAAACTGCCGAACTTGGAAATTTTTGAAATCTTCTTTTCCCAAAACATGATCGTATTTCTTAAATGATGTTTGGCCAAAAGTATGTATTTTTATATATGAATCGCCTCGCATGTTTCTCTACTCTTGTTGGTTCTAATGTTTAATTGCAATGAGTTAAGCTAATTTTTGGTGTTTATATGTGTAGGAATCAGTTGGGAGTGAAATGGATTGAATGCGCATGAGCTAGAGCTAGAAAAAGAAGAAAATGGACAAGTGTCAAATTCTAGCGTCCAGGGTAACGCGACGTGCTACCTGTGGCGCTATAAACGTAAGACCAAAAATTTCAGCGCGACGCGCTGCCTAAAGCATTCAATCTCGGGAATCATCCTATTTCAACTTGGAGAAGATCTTTTTGCATCCTAGACTCCGCTAACTCGTATAAAAGGCTTCTAAACCTAATTTAGAGGATATCCAATATATTTCCGGAGGAGAACACGCCACTTTGGAGGCAGAGAATACAGACCACGCTTAGAGGTTTTTTCTTCTCTTCTCTTCCTTTAACTTATAGTTCATTAGTTCTAGAGTTGTGGGTGCTATATGAACATTGTAGTTTGAAGCTTGAATTGTTCTTATTATTTGTCATACTGGTTTATTTATTCAACCACGCGCTTAATTATTTGATTGTTTGATCACCAATTAAATGCTATCTACAAATGTAAGATTGAACTCGGGAGAGGCAACTTTAGATTGCATATAGGATTGAGTAGAGAAAGATCTTGAACCTGAATTACGGGGAACGTATTTGCGGTTAGGACAGGGATATACCTAATCGCCTAACTTGGTTACTATACGGGAATTATTAATGCATTCTTGTTAATCCTAATTCCGTAGGAATATAGGCGTTAGGTTAGCTTGAACAGGCTAGTAGTAATGCGGGAGAATACTACGAGTAATATTAACTGTGTCAATTAATAAACTAGATAAATTAATTAAACAATTTAAGTGGTAGACTTAACGAAATTGTTAGCTGACCCAAAACTCTGGAATTTTCTCTTAGTGAATCTGTATCTAATCTTGCCGAGTTGTTTTCATTGATCTCTTAGTTTACTACTCTAGATTAGTTATATTTAATAATTACACTTTAGAAATCGCTTGAATAGATCAATCGTTTTAGTTTAATTTTAGTTGATAGTTAATCATATCCTCATGGAAACGATACTATTTATCACTTTATTACTTGTCGACCTCGTATGCTTGTGTGTGCTTTTGGGAGCAACAAGTTTTTGGTGTCGTTTCCGGGAACTTAAAAATTAACTATTTTACTAAATTAGATTTTTACTTTTTATCTATTCGAGTTTTTAATTTTAGTTTAGAGTTGTTCGTATTACATTTTCTTATATGACATCTTTGAACGAAAGTGGTGGAATGATACGTATTCTTATTTTTGTAATCCTTTCCATATTATAAAGAACACCACTTATGGCAACGGTGTAAAAATATTTCCAAGATCGAGTTGTGTGTTCCATTTCAATCTTGTATATTTACGGTGCTATTGGAATAATTGTCATAAGTATTGTTATCCTACTCCAATCCCTTCTTATGATGATTCAAATAATTCTTATGATTTTACAGGAGTAACGAATTAGATGATGTGGAACATGATGTTCGCATTCTTGATTTGCACAGAAAATTATTAGAGGAATATGGAGGTCTCCATGAGAAAATTACGAATGAAATTTGACACTTTATAAAAGGAAGAGCTGAGTTGAGACAAGAGATCGACCAATTTAGCAATTCTATTCACGATTTGGAGGCTCAATTGCGTAGAAAGGTTGTTGCGTCTAACGCGCAACAAAATAGTTCTGAGTTGTGTGAAGCTGAAAAGGAACTTATACGCTAAATTGAGGAGATAAAAATGAAAAGTCAATCATTTGACCATTTGTTGATGATGTCAATTTTGAGAAAAGTACGCTAGAGTCATGCAAGGAAGTAAATAATATTACACTTAAAACTCTAATGTGTGTACAAATAAGGATATCAAAAGTGAAGCAATTCTTGCACTGCAGCGCATTGCACCTCATTCTAAAAAAAAATCAACATTGTATTTGGTTGGTGTCACTACCCGAAATCCCACCTTCGGGCCATGACTGCGCCTAACGTTGAACCCGCTAGACAAGCCAACGTTTGAACTAAATAAACTCATTAACAACTAAAATGAACAAGATAATTAAGCCAACGGTGGTCAACAACATAAAAGCTAACGAAGTTCAAAATTAATATAGCAAGCTTCGAAATAAAACCCATAAATACAACCCAGAACTGGTGTCACATACTCACGAATTGTCTATGAGATTACTAAATACAATGGTCTAAAAATAAGTACATATGATTGTCTTTGAAACTATAGACTAAGACAGAACTGAAAGAGAAGGGTGGAAGGTGACGCCAAGGCCCACGAAACGTCTGCGGGTCTACCTCGATGTCTCCTGAATGGACTGAAGGAATGCTCCCTCCGTCAGTGTCCACTGGGTCCGGCTGTGCAGTCTGCACAACATAAAGAAGTGCAGGTGTAGCATCAGTACAACCGACCCCATGTACTGAGTAGGTGCCAAGCCTAACCTCGGCGAAGTAGTGACGAGGCTAGGACCGACAACAATATACATACCTATGCAATTCTATATAATAACAGGAAAATATCGACGGAAATAAACAAGTAAAAGAAGATACGGGGAGAACCTGCTGGGGATAAAAGGGACAACAAATACTAGCATAGTAGAACAGGGTAACAACTGAAATGTCACGACCCAAATTCCATTGTGGTCGTGATGGCGCCCAACACTGGGGTCAGGCAAGCCAACACCTATCTACTAGTGAGGTTACTTTACATGTTTAAGTGATTAAAATCTCTTTCGGGTTTTTAAGGTACGAAATTCATTAAAAACAACATTTAAACGTAAGCACGTGAGATTATGTAATTCAAAGGTATTGCCAGCACATACAACTCCGCAAAATACCAGGCAAAAACTATAAAGTGTGCCAGAAAGGTAATAGATGCACTACTGTCTGAAAGGTAATAGACAATAATATCCCAAAACTATAAGCAGAGGACTCCACAGTGTTGCCGAGATCGCCAAGGGAAGCAGCTCACCGTGTAGTCAGCCGAATAGAAACTCTCAACGATGACCACCGGAATAGTGATCGGATGCNATATATTGCAACAAAATTTAACATGAGCAAATAATTATGGAAAACGGGCAGACATGGAGCAGTCAAGTATACAAGTAAAATCTCCCTTTCAATATCAAACAACAATAGTAAATAGAATCCACGAGTTTCCTTCCAGACCAAACAATTTAAATAAGGATAATTTATGATAAAATCTCTTAGACAGATAAATAGCATGTAATATGCCGAAGCGTACGGCCGAAGCATCACAATAATTTAAAGGTGCACTGCCGAGGGTCGACGACCCGAACCATAGATGCATCTATTACTCCGCTCACAAATCGATCATGTGACGTGGTTAACATAATATAAGGCTGCCACGCTCACGAATCATACATGTGACTCAGGTGCTCGTAACATACACATAATCATTAGGAAAGACTTAAGAGAAATTCCGGTGCATGATTGGAAATATAGAAACAACATTTAAATTTACAAAATACCCGCTATTATTTCAATATCAACTTCAGGGATACCAACCAACCGAAGGTACATGAAAGTATACAGGCAAGACACGTAAAAGCATGCTTGTGAATCCTAAAACTACCCAACATAGCATAATAGTTGCTACGCACGGACTCTCGTCACTTGGTGCGTACGTAGCCCCCGCAAGTAAGGACATTCAGTCAATCACAATTACCTATGGGGACAATTCCCTCTTACAAGGTTGAAAAGGAGACTCACCTCGCGTAGAACCTACTTCTCGGTTCAAGAAAGTGCCCGAAACTCCGAACTCGTCGCCCAAGGACTCGGAACTAACCAAATATTTTTTAAATACATCAATATACGTTCAAAAGTATGAAATTCTACTACTAATTAGGCTAATTCACCATTCTTGAAGAAATCCCAAAATACACCCCCGGGCCCACATGCTCGGATTCCGGAAATTTTCGAAGAAAACACTCACCCATAGCCTAAGGATCATTTTTATATAAATTTCATAAGATTTCATGGTGAAAAAGTGGTGAAATTCCCCTAAATTCATAAACCCTAGGTTTCCACTCTAACCCCTTTAATTCCATTAATTAGATGTTAATCTACCTAGGTTTGGGTGTAATAAACTAACATTTAATTGAAAAATACTTACCTCTTAGCAACTAGGCCGAACACCCTCTTGGAAGCCCTCAAAATCACCTATGGTGGGGAAGAAAATGGTGAAAAGAAGAAGAAACCCGTATTAAATGAATCACTGCTTTAAGTGATTCTCGCACCTGCAGTCATTGGACCGCACCTGCGGCCAAATGGTCGCACCTGCGAGGAAGGCCAAGGGGGCCTGGGACCGCACCTGCGAAGGGATTCCCGCACCAACGGGTCCGCGCCTGCAGACAAACCTCGCAGCTACGAGGTCGCGCCTGCGAGAGAGAGACCGCTCCTGCGGAAATTGGCCAGCCTTCCCCTGGGTCGCACCTGCGATGGTTTGACCGCAGGGGCGGTATCGCACCTGCGACCTGGGCAACCGCACCTGTGGTCACACTAGATCTGGTGCACCAACAGCGCCCCGATTGCGGTCCGGGAGGCCCCTGGGCCCACCCGAGCCCTCGTGCAATACTACCAACAAGTCCTAAATCCTATTACGGACTCGCTCGAGCCTTCAGAACCCTCAAAACAACGTTAAAACTCAAAATCACCCCTCAAAACCCCTAGAATCAAACTTAGAAATTTCAAGTTTTAAAATTCGGTTTCAATGCGCCGAACCGACCTACACTACTCGGAATAACACCAAACTTTATATGCAACACATAACAATCATATTTAACCTGCCCCGGGCTCCGGAACCATACTACGGGCCCGGTAACAAAGCTTTCACATTAATTATCATTTTCAAAAACCTTACTATTTTTCAGAAAACAGTTTTCTTTAAAAATTCATTTCTCGGCCTTGGGACCCCGGAATTTGATTCCGGGCATACGCCCAAGTCCTATATTTTCCTACGGACTCTCCGGGACCGTCAAAATCACGGGTCCGGGTCCGTTTACCAAAAATGTTGATCAAAGTCAACTTTAATCAATTAATTATTAGAATTTGAGTTTTTCATCAAGTTTTCACATAGAAGCTTCCCGGCTACACGCCCGGGCTGCGCACGCATATCGAGCTGAGATTAGCGGAGGTTTTCGGAGCCTCGGAACGTAGATTTAGCTAGATTAGCGCCGGATGACCGTTTGGGTCATCACATGAAATGTAAAAGTAAAAGCAGGAATTTAACGTCTCAGCACAGATAATGAACAACAAAAGGCACGGCATGTCCCCTCGTGCGATAAATAATAAACACTCGGCACGGCATGTCCCCTCGTGCAATAAATAATAAACAATTTGCACGGCATGTCCCCTCGTGCGATAAATAATAAACACTCGGCACGGCATGTCCCCTCGTGCAATAAATAATAAACAATCGGCACGGCATGTCCCCTCATGCGATAAATAATAAACACTTGGCACGGCATGTCCCCTCGTGCAATAAATAATAAACAATCAGCACGTCATGTCCCCTCGTGCGATAAATAACAAACACTCGGCACGACATGTCCCCTCGTGCAATAAATAATATAAAACAACAATATAATGCGAAAACTAACAATAAGAAATCTCAAGTGTACAGAAATACTCAACCAAATTCTATCGTCCCGGCAAGGGACCCAGGTATAACCAAACTCGCTTAGAGATACAATTTCAACAGTAAAAGCCTCAACTGAAAAAATAATTCGATAACTTCCCACGTCATGAACGACATCAATGTATCACTTCTAAATCACCAATTATTCATAGTACAGAGAATATCAAGAACATGGTATAATTCATCACAATTGACTCACGGGCATGCTTGACCGCAACATATAGGTACTCGTCACCTCACCTATACGTTGGACATGAATTACACATAGCATATATGACTCTATACATATTCCCTCAAGCTAAGGTTAGGCCAAACACTTACCTCGGCTCCAAAAGTGCAAGTCAAGCCTCAATCACAGCCTTTCCTCTCGAATCCAACTCCGAATCGATAATGTCTAGACATAATTTATTTATTAACATCAATAATTATTCAATAACTCAATCCCAAAGTCTAATTATACATTTTCTATCATTCTTTCAAAAATACCAAAATCTGACCCTAGGCCCGCTCAGTCCAAACTCGAGGTTCGGATCAAAACCCGATAACTCATTCCCCCATGAGCCCGAATATACGATTTGCTCTGGAATCCAACCCCAAAACGAGGTTGAATTCCCAAAATTTCCATAAACCTAACTCTACCCAAAAACCCCTAATTTCTACCTTGATTTCATGTTATTAGACCTAGATTCTAGTGATTGCTGAAGGAAAATGGAAGAAATTAGTGTTAGAGTCACTTACCAGAATGGTTATGGAGGAAACTAGCTTGGGAATCGTCAATGGGGGTTGAGGAAGAAGAGAAGGGTGAAAATATGAAAAATCTCGAGTTTTGCATTTAAAAACAGTCTGGCCTACAGGGGTTCCGCACCTGCGGTCTCGCACCGGCGAGATAAAGATCGCACCTACGGAAAATGGCAAGGCTGCGGAAATGGAACTGCACCTGCGGAACTTCCGCACCTGCGAGGCTGGGACCGCAGGAGCGGTCCCGCACTTGCGGCTGGGCAACCGCACCTGCGGTCACACCAGCAACTATTTTAGCTGGTTTTTAGCCCCGTTGGGTGTCTGGGAGGCACCCGGCCCACCCGAGCCCCCGTACAAATATACCAACAAGTCCTAAATCATAATACGGACTCACTCGAGCCTTCGGAACACCCAAAACAACGATAAATCTCAAAATCACCCCCCAAAACCATAACTTAAGAAACTTCAAGTTCTTGATTTCTATAAAAATGCGTCGGACCGATCTATACCACTCGGAATGACATCAAATTTTGCAGGAAAGTTATAAATGACATAACGGAACTATTCCCGATCTTGAAATCACATTCGGACCTCAATAACAAAAAATCACGTTCCAAACCAAATTTCAAATTTAAGAAAATCCTTATTTCTATATAATTTTCTCAAAACTTCATTAACTCTCAATTTCCCATTTTTGATCCGAAACACGTCAAATCAAGTCCGTTCCTTACCAAATTTCACAGATAACTCAAATAACACATATTGAACCTGTTCTGGACTCCGGAACCATAATACGGGCCCGGTAACACAGGTTTCAAATCAACTTTCATTTCCAAAAGTCTTTATTATTTTCAGAAAACAATTTTCTTTAAAAATTCATTTATCGGACTTGGGACCTCGAAAACCGATTCCGGGCATGCGTCCAAGTCCCATATTTTCCTACGGACCCTCCGGGACCGTCAAATCATGGGTCCGGGTCCATTTACCAAAAATGTTGACCGAAGTCAACTTCAATCAATTAATTACCATAAATTCAACTTTTTATCAAGTTTCCACATAAAGGCTTCCCGGCTACACGCCCGAGCTGCGCACGTACATTGAGGTGAGATTAACGAAGGCTCTCGGGGCCTCGGAACACAGTTTTAGCTAAATTTACACTGGATGACCTTTGGGTCATCACAGTTGGTGACATGAGAATTTATCCACCCGAGCCTATCGAGGAGTTTGGGGATGAGGAACAAAGTGCATATATTCTAAAATTTACGATACTAAAAAGATAAAATGACATCCCTCACTTAAAGGCTAAGAAGTGCAATATGCGATATTGTTGCCTTGGTTCTTTTGTATTCGTACCACTGTCCCAGGAACGTGACAGAAACATTGATGCAAAATTGAAGGCGTAATTCATATCCTCAAAGTGGAAGGAAGCGTGGTGAAAGTGATGGCGACGTGTCGTGATGTTAAATCAAGCGCTTGTTGGGAGGCAACCCAATTCTACAACTTCTTTTTATTTTTGTTTATTTTTTTATTGTATTATTTTTGCAGTGTTGTTTGAATATTTTGTAGGAGTAGGAGCATGGAGTCAAAGCCAATAGGCATGTGAAAACGCGAGCAGGTGGTTGGAACTAAGTGAGGGGTGCCCGCACAAAGGACCATACCTGGGAGAAGTCTGAGTATGTCGTCAGTTGCTAATGCTTCGGCATTTGGCCTACCAGGGAGTCTCTTTTACCCTCTTATTATTTATTGTATGCATTGAGTGCAACGTACAATTTTAAGTGTGGGGTGAAGACATTATCTGGTAATTTTTTTTTTCTATCGCAGCTTAGTTTTAGTATTCTTTCTTAGTGTAGTGGTTTTTTTTATTGTTTTTTTTTTGGGGGGGGGGGGCAAAAAAAACGAAAAAAGAAATTTTTTTATAAAATTTTGAATTTTTCCGACGATAGATTTTGTGGATAGATTTCTTATGGGATTAATGTCCAACGGAGAAAGAATTCAAAAAGAATTTTTTTATTATTCTAGTTAATTTTAGTTAGGTGGTAATCCCCCTTGATTTTTCTTTGTGCATCGGTTCTTTTCCAGGGGATGTAACTTGAATCGAGTATTTTATATTTGTTTTAGGATTAGAATATAAGTAGAAAGGAAGAAATAATTTCTCTTAGATGTCTTTTGACGTGTTTAAAGCTAGCATATTTAGGTTGAGGCATGTGAATATCCCCGACATGTTTTGAATTGTATTATGCCTTGAAAAATTGAATAGCATGTTTTGTCACGTCTTTTCTTAGTTTCTTGACTCATATGCTTATCTAGTGTTTATTGCTTAATACTTCTTGGTTATGTGCTACTTGCTTTGACTTGAGAGTTAGAATGAAACTGTCCTGAATGAGTCATGTGCAATGTGTAAGGGAGATTTGAAGTTGTATTTTGTGTTATCCTGAGTTAGTCTAGAACTTGCCTCGTGTGTGTGATGTAGAGAGATAAATAAGTCTTGCTGAGTCTAGGAAATGATTTAGGCATTTCTTTGATTAGCTCATTGAGAATTAATTTGCCTATCATGGTTAGAAAATTTCATATAGCCCCTTTGAACTTATTGACCTTTTCTTTGATACCCGCGTTTCAAGGCTAATCCTTTTTTGTTCTTAATTGAATTTGATTGAACCTTGGCCTCCGAAGGCGCTTAAGTCGCAAGATTGAGCACTATAAGGGTAAGGTAGCTTTTGAGTAGAGCCATAGTAAGGAAAATAGGTGCATCTATGAAAATAGAGAACCATTAGCCAAAGTTGTAGGCATTAGTGATTTAAGGACCCCAACCTGTCGTTTTGAGATCTAGCAAGTTGTTCGGTAGTTTGAGACATTGAGTAGTTTAACTTCATGTATTATGACTTATACGTGAGGTCGAATTGAATTCTGGAAAGTTCAGAGTTGATTCGGATGGAAAATTCTAATTTTGGAATCTTAAAGTTGGAAAATTGGATAATGTTTGACTTTTGAGTAAACGACCTTGGAATAAGGATTTTAAGGGTTCAATATGTTCGTATGATAATTTTGTACTTGGGCGTATGTCCGGATCGGGTTTTGAATGGCCCGGGAGCGTTTCGGCGCTTATCGTGGAAAGTTGGCATTTGGGATGAATTTCATAAGCTTGGGTTGAAGTGGATTTTTATGTTAACGATGTCTTTTTGGGATTCTGAGCCTGCGAATAGCTTCGTATGGTGATTCTGGTCTTAGGAGCGCACCCCGGTGCGAATTTGGAGGTTTGTAGGTCATTTCGGGGTCATTTGGCGAAAGTTGGAAATTTAAGGTTTTTGGGAAGTTTGACCGGGAGTGAACATTTTGATATCGGGGTCGGGTTCGGATTCCGGAAGTAGGAATAGGTCTGTAATGTCATTTATCACTTGTGTGCATAATTTGAAGTCATTCCTGATTGATTTGAGATATGCTTCAGCCCAAATTATAGAATTTGATAATTTCATAACTCATAATTCGATTCGAGGTGTGATTCGTAGTTTCGACGTTGTTTGATGTGGTTTAAGACCACGACTAAGTTCGTATCATGTTTGGGACTTGTTGGTATGATTTGACGGGGTCCTGAGGGGCTTGGGTGTATTTTGGATCATTGGTTGAGAGACTAGTAAAGTAAAGAAATTTGGAGTTTGACAATGGTCAATATCGGGTCAAGACGGACTGTTTTCAGTGTTTTCAGTGCGTGAGCAGGTTCGTAGCGTGTTTTATGATTGAAATTCATATATGGTTTGTGTCCGGGAGGTTGCGGAGGAGTTTCAGGGTAGTTTCGTATCATTTTGGAGAAGTTTGGGTTTGTTGGTTTCTGGTGAAGCACTGTTCATTCGCATTTGCGAACACTATTCATTGGAGTTTACTGTTCATTCGCAAATGCGAAGTTTCTGTCCACAAATGCAAACCTAGGCAGATTGTTTTAAATCGGGATTTTGCTCTTCACTCATTTCTCTCTTGGTTTGGGCGATTTTTTTAGAGCTTCAAGGGGAGATTTTCATCATCTATTGCAAGGTAAGTAATTCCCGCATATTATTAGCTAACTACATGGATTCTACAAGGATTTAACTATGGAAATTAGTAGAAATTTTGAGATTTTGAAAGAAACCAATAAATTGGTATTTTTTGACTTCTATTATGAAAACTGACATGGAATTAGGAATACATTATATATTTGAGTTCGTGGTGTTATGGGTAAAGTTTAACTTTGAATTTATTGACTTTTTTCGAGCGGGGTTGAGAATTGTTTAAATTGACTGATTATGGGTATTGGAGTGTATTTTGATTGGTTTGCACCTTGTTTGACTAGTTTTTAGATCGACGGGCATGTTTGAGTTGTAAGAGATATTTGGAGCCGGTTATGAAACTTTGAAGCAAGTTGTAGCCATTTGTGTCTAATTTCTATAAAGGTAAACCATTTAGCATTTGGATTTGTGTACAAAGAGATATGGTTGTTACACTACAGAGTGTACGGGAAGATGAAGAAGAAATTTGTGTTGCACAGGGCTGACTTAGGCAGCTTATATCTCGCAATCTATATGGAATGGGAGATTATCAAAACATAAAAGTTGTAGCTCTTGGCGTCTAGTTTTCAGAACATTAAACCATTTGTCATTTGGAGTTTTTTGCAAATGGTTATGATCATTCTACTAGAGGATGTCTGAGAAGTGTTTGGAATTTGCCTTCCGAGATTTTTGTTCTTCGCGAACGCGAGGGTAGGCCCGCGAACGCGAAGAAGACTTGCTTGGCAGTGTTTAAGTTTGCAAAAAATGAGTTAGGCACATTTCATCTCATTTCCTCCATGGGAGACGACCTAAGGGCGATTTTGGAGCTCCGTCTTCATCATCTATGTCAAGGTAAGTGATTCCCACCCATTTCAAGTTAAATACTTGGATTATATATATTGACATGGAAATTCATGGAAAAATAGTGAAAACTTGGGATTTTGGTAGAAAACCTAGAATTGGTAGTTTTGAATTTTGACCATGAATTCGAGCATGAAAATTAGAGTAAATTATATATTTGAGTTAGTAAGGCCATGGGTAGAGTTTATCTTCGAGAAATTTCGGAATCCAGACACGTGGGGCCAAGGGAATTTTGGTCAATTCTTCGAGCGGAGTTGGGAATTTATGTAATTTGAATTGTTACAAGTATTAGAGTGAATTTTCATTGGTTTGCCCGTTAATTGAATAGTTTTAGGGCGTTGCGCATCAACTGGAGTCGTCGGAAGGGCTTGGAGGCCGGTTATGAATCTTCGGAGCGAGGTAAGTCTCCTTTCTAACCTTGTGAGGGGGAATTGTCTCCATAGGTGAACTAATTGAATACGTGCTATTATTTGCGGGGGCTACGTACGCACGAGGTGACGGGAGTCCGTGCGTAGCTACTAATATGCTATGTCTGGGTAGTCTAGGACCCACTAGCATGCTTTACTTGTTGTACTTGTGACCTTGCCAATAAAATATCATGTGATGTTGTCAATTAATAATTAAATCTCTAAGAAGGATAGAGTTACTTTTCTTAATCATCTAGAGGGAGAATTGATTCCACCTTGGATAATTGTGTTCCGGATAAGTCTATAACATTTGAAACCCTATCGCATTTGGCAAGTAAGTATCCAGAAAAATCTTTAAATACTACTTTCATGTTCAATTTAAAGAGAATTCTATCACTTTTTTTGAATAGCTAATTTTCCTGATAAAATGTGGTTTATTTATGTGAATATTGTATCTATGGGTGCCTGCGTCGCATGTATGATTCACGAGCAGGATAACCTTATTATTATTATGTATGAACGCGTCGCATGATCGATTCGCGAGCGGGGATGATAGATGCATCTATGGTTCGAGTCGTTCGACCCTCGGCAGCGCATATATTATTATTGTTGGTCCGCGTCGTTCGACCCTCGGCATTGTTTGCGCATGACATTTGCTGCGTACTTCTTGTGATCTTTTTAACTGCTTACCGGCCTGGAAATCATGAATCTGCAACTGAAATGAGAGGAGTTTTAAAGTTGAAAATAAATGAGGAGAAGTAGTTGTTATTTCCTATAATTACTTGTTAAATTTTCTGTGATATTCATGCTCAGTGCCTCCCTTTATTTTTATTAAATTGACTTCTAGCAAGTGTCTAATTCGACCTCTCGTCACTACCTCTCTGAGGTTAGGCGGGATACTTACTGAGTACACGTTATTTTCGTACTCATGCTACACTTGTTATGCATTTTTATTGCACGGGTACTGTCACAGCGATGTGGCTGACTTGGAGACTTAGACGAGCTGCACCATCCGGATACGGCCCGCAGCCGACAGAGTCTCCCTCATATTGTATTTATTTTCATTTTAAATTCCTTGTCCAATTTGTATTTCGGACAAGCTTTGTAGTATTTGTGAAATTCTTAGAATTTGCTCATGCACTTGTGACACCGGGTTCTGGGATGTATTTTATTTAAATGGAACAATAAGCCATCGTAGTTACTTAACGGGTTTTATTCAGTTATTATGCAATAAAGTGAAAAACAACGATTTCAGAATTGCTAAAACAAGAAATTTCACTTAACCATTAAATGATTGGCTTGCCTGACAGTGGTGTCCGGCGCCATCACGACCTTAGAGATTTTGGGTCGTGACAACATGGTATCAGAACACTAGGTTCCCTTAGGTTTCACGAGTCATGAGAAAGTTTAGTAGAGTCTTGCGGATCGGTATGGAGACGTTTGTACTTATCTTCGAGAGGCTACAGGGCTGTTAGGAGTACTTCCCTTCTTGATTCCTCATCGTGCGATTTGATTCCTTTAAGGCTTATGCCTATGTTTCTTCCTACTCAATCTTACACGTTACGAAGCGCTTTCTATGAATCAAGAACTTGAGGAATTGAAATGGTGCTATGGATAAGGTGCGTGATATTTTCCATGCGTAATTGGTTAGGGTTGTTGTTGTTGCCCCGTAGAAGAATAATATGTTGTTTCAGCTCAGTAGCTGTGTTTTTTAGAGCCTTGAGGCTATGCTCAGGTAGTGATGATGCTTACGATTAGTTATCGCGCGATGTGGGTGTGATGGTAGGATGCTTGCCCATATGTAGGAGCAATGAATGAATTGAAAAGGGGGTCTTCTCAGGGCGTGATTTCGAGAATTCAGTATTTTAGTTCCGGCGGAGGAAGGGCGATTGGACTATGAATGTTCAAGTTTGGGTGACAAAGTAGTAAGACTTGGTATTTTCAAGTGAGGTGGAGTATTCACCTGTGATGTGATATCGTCGTCTTTGATCGAATAGCATGTGTTAAGTTCGCCGGTGCTATAGTTCTTCGGTTGCATAGGGTCAGAGTATTGTGAAGAAGTATTGAAGAAGCGGCTGTCAGAGATCGTGGTATATGGTGGTTCAATATTGAATAAGTATTTCAAATGAATGCGGCTCGAGAAAGATGATCTTCGAGAAGGCCTATGGTTGTGGTGATCTGCTGGTTTAAGTGCTACAGAGAATGATATTGAATTGAGGCAACAGTTGGGCAGCATACGATGAAGGAAGATATGTGAGAAGTGCTGGGTAGTGGTTCCATTTCTAGGAGGCCAGGTGTAAGAAGCGAAAGTAGAGAAGTCGCGTAGAGGGGGAGTTTGACCAAAGCGGGAGAGCGACAGCATAGTGGTGAATTAGAAGATACTGTAGCGCATTTAGTAGATATCCGTGAGGAGCGGACATACTGGTAAAGTTGGTGAATGAGAACAGGCTTAGGCTGGGGTATTGATGTCGTAGATAGTGTGTGGTACAACGTCATTGGAAGGTGTCAGTTGGTAATTTTCACAGGTGGGTTATCTCCTGTGAGCAGGTTAGCGGTCGTGTGGTTGGCAAGTTTCTGCAAAGAATTCTAGTGGCTATTCGGTAGGAGGACGAATATGTGAGTGATGCTAGAGAATTTGAGTATTCAGGAAGTACTAACAGGAGAATTTAGAAGAATTTGACGGGTTGGTTGAGCAAGGTCATGTCAGCAATGAAGAAAGAATTTCGGTGGGTTCCAGAGTGGTGCAAGGGGTAGCTTCAGGCTAAGTGGGAGAGTCCCACCGCCTGCAATCGGGCTGCAGGATTATCTTCTCATGGGGGTTGCGGATTTTCGGCATATTGGCAAGTTATTACAGCTAAGGAATAAAGTGGTAATTGAGCATGGGATTTGATATATATGTGCAAAAGTTGGTCCTATTGGACCAGAGTCAGGTTTTGGGAGATTCAGAATTTATGCTTAAGTCATAGGCGAGTTGTAAGGGTAGTGACTCAGTCACGTGCTTCATTGAGAAGGTGTGCATGTGCTAGAAGAGCCTTGGAGTTGATTGTATTCGGGGCCAGTCAGAGTGGGTGACTCTTGATAGCGGTCCTACTGAATTCGAAGGCTAAGAATGCGGTGTTTAAGGGTTTCAGGCAGCAGTATGATTAAGAATCGAGCTTTTGCAGTGTAATTTCTGAGAAAGGGAAAATGGTTGGGGTGTTCTATGTTATTTTAGCATGCAGGATAGTATCGGAGGAAAGAGAGAAAATGAACTCCAGATTTGGAGAAAGAGTATCAGGAGGGGTATATTAGTTGGAGTTGTGAAAGCGCACAAGGAGGGTATGAGACGGTTTGTGTAACGACCCGGTCAGTCGTTACGTAGACCCCTCATTATAATTACTGTTATTGACTTGGCATAGGTTGGTTATACTGTGATTGATGTGTTAGAGTTGGTAGGCTTGAAAACAGAATGGTTATAATGAGAATTTAATCACTTAGTCTTTAAAAATAGCCTTCGAATGGGAAAAGTCAACTAAGAATTGACTTATTGGTAAACAACCTCGAAATGTGGATTTCATAACTCTAATAGCTTCGTTAGATGATTTGGGACTTAGGAGTGTGTCCGGAATATTTTTGTGACGCCAGGTGTAGAATTAGACTTGAATTGGCGAAAGTTAGTTTTTGGTAATTTCCGGTCGCAGTGGAAAATAGGCTATCGGGGTCGGAATGGAATTCCGATAGTTGGAACAGGTTCGTAATGTTATTTTGGATATGTCTGCAAAATTTCAGGTCAACTGGAGTTGTTTTGAATGGTTTCGGCATCGTTGGTGGATTTTAGAAATATCAAAGTTCTTAGGCCTGAATCCGAGGTAAAATTGGTGTTTTGATGTTAGTTTTGGTGTTTTGAGAGTGCAAATAAGTTTTAATGATCATATGGGAGGTGTTGGTAAATTTAGTTGATCTCTCGAGGGCCTCGGGACGACTTCGGATGGTTAACGGAATTTAACTTGGCCATTTCAACAATGTTTCGACGTCGTTCTTCAAGGATAAGTGGTACCACACTAAGAAAATGAGCTCCAATTCAGTTTCAATTGAAGTATTAGATCCGTATCGAAATTTAGGAGCCATAGCAAAAAGAATCGTCGAATTTGGACATCGTATGAGAGAGTTATGCACATTTTCGTGACGAGAAAAAATAATTTCCATCGCCAGCGCCCAGGGTAGCGCGGGGCGCCGTTCAGGGCGCCGTGAATTTTTTTGCTACTGTAATCAGCGCCACAGGCAGCGCCCGGCGCCACATGTGGCGCCCGAAACGTAAAACTCTATAAAACGAGGGTTTTTGGCCATTTTTAACAAAAATAGAGTTGGGGAAGCTCGGTTTGGGCGAATTTCTGAGGGGTTTTCACGAATTTGAACGAGGTAAGTGTTCTTTATCTTAAATACTTTATAGATCATGATTCCCCACTCAATTATATCACGAATCCATGAATTTATTGAAGAAAAATTGGATTTTTATCAAATTTTCCGAAAATATAAATTTAAGATTTGAAAGCTAATCTGATGTCGGAGTTCGATAATATTTGTATGGTTGAACTCGTATCTGGACGGGTGTTCGAATTTTGTGAGTTTCGTCGGATTTTGAGACGTGGGCCCGGGTTTTGACCAAATTTCGAGATTTTGAGTATTCTTGATAAATTTTGATTGGAATCCATTCCTTAGCACATTGTAATGAGATACATTTGATTGTTGGTAGATTTGGAGCGCTCGGAGGCCGAAATCCGAGGCAAGGGCACTGCGGAGTAGTCTTTTAGCTAGTTTTGAGGTAAGTAACGTCTTCAACCTTGGAACTGAGGGTTCGAAACCCCAAGTTATCTGGTAATTGTTGTTGACTAATGCGACGCACTAGTCAAGTGACGGGCATATGGGCGTACACCGAATATTTGTGGCCTGACTCACCCCACGGCACTGTCGGATGGTTGTTTCACACTTATACTTGTACTGTGAAGGTTGTAAATTCCTTGAACCTAGTAGCAATCATGTTAAGTAAAATTGCTAAGGCTTTACACCAATATGTTGAGACCGGAATGGTCAGTTATTACTGTCTCTAGTTGTGATTACTACTTGCATATGTTCAGTCCTATCATGGTACATGTTTTCATGCTTCAGTCTTGGAATTGTTAGTTATCTCTATTTTATCACTGTTTGGGATGATTTCCATATATTGAGAGCACTGTGAGTGAGACTGGAAAGTGTTGACTGAACAAGGCCTAGGGCCGGATTGTGAGACAGTTGTGAGATCGGACTGCACACCGCATCGATTCTTGAATCATGCCTTCGTTGGCTTGACACAGCGCTTGGTCTTATAGGAGCCCCTCCGGAGTCTTTACACCCCCAGTGAGCGCACAGATATTGAGGGATGGATCTTCCCTGGACATGGATCTTGTCCAAGTGTTATATTTCGGAGATGGATCTTCTCCATGGGGATGGACTGGCCTTTGTCCTCGGTACTGAGTGACCACGTCACTGTGTTTATGTATACTCCGGGATGGACCTTCCGTGGGCCCGATGGCCAATTGTAGTACCGAGTGGATGTCCTTATGAGAGCTTGCATATTGTATACATGGAATTTCTGATTTATTTGAACGTATGCAAAGTTACAGCCATAAATTGGTGCATCATTCTTAGTTTCTGATATTCTCTCTGTTATTTTCAAGATAATTACTGTTGCACTTATTTTTCGGAGGTTTAGTTCGTCACTACTTCTTAGACTGTAGGTTGTTTCCGTTACTTACTGAGTTGGTGTACTCACGTTATACCCTGCACCTTGTGTGCAGATCCAGGTACATCGAGGTTCGATTCGGGTCCGTGCTAGCAGCTGGCAATCGTTATCTCGTCCTTCTTTTCTTTTTTTTTTCCTTCCACCTGTAGTAGTACTTTCAGACTATGCTATTCAGTTCGATTTGGTTGTATTGACATTAGTAGCTTATGACTGTGTGACACCGGATCCGGACCGTAGTATTGGGATTCTATTTTCTTTTCTTAAATTGCTTTCAAATTTGGGAATTTCTCTTATTGATGATGTTGGGGTTGATAAAGGAGCATTGTCTTCGGTATTTAACTTAGAATATGTTGTAGTTAAGTGGCTGGCCTGGTTCCACGATAGGCGCCATCACGACTCCAAAATTGGGTTGTGACGGTTTGTGGGATTGAGACAGCGTGGTCTCATGAGTCAAGGCCACTCGGGATGAGTGAGGATTGAGTTTGTTATGAGTTGAATGGGGTTACTATTATTTTTTTGGCAATTAAAGATAATTAAAAAGAAGATAGATTGGTTATCCATGGTTGAAATGGCACATGTACGGCAGTCATCAGTTTCGTCAGTGTGATTAAATTATGCATGTGGTTTGTGTTGGTGTGTGCGAGGCTTGTCGGACGCCGTAATAGATCATAATTGGAAGCATTCAAGTATTATGGCTTGTCAGGTGTAGGCGGATCCCGGAAGGATCATGGGGGTATAGACTATTCCCTAAGGATTTGCATGTTCTGTGATTTTGAGAAGTCACTCGTGTGTTGTTATGGTTCTCTTGAATTGAGGTAAGAAAAAGGTTTCTATATGATGGAGTGTTCCCCCTATTAGTGGTTCAGGAGTTATGATGGAATTCTTGCGCCATCTCATATTGTCATGTTAGGTGCAGTAAGCAATATGGAACATGAAGTAAGGATCGAGGTTGCGAGTCGGTGTTGACAAGGATGTCATGAGCTCGGATGAACAAGAAAAAGGGATTTGAATGTTTAGATTAAGCTGGTGTTGACTTCAGCGTCACCTGAGATCGATGTTTGGTGAAAGAGGCTTTGCACCCTGGTTATGGGTTCTTGAATTGTTTTACAACGTTAGTGTGGACAGTGGTGGATGTGAAAACTTGTTGCCTTGTGTGGAAGGTCGTGGAAGCGTGACCGCGGGCAGATTGCATAAGTGTGACTTGTAGTCACCTGATGGATTGAAAAATTAGACCGCATTTGAGGAAATGCAATGTTGCTTATTTGAGAATGTATGCCAGGAAGGCGTTCAATTCACCTTTGTTGTGAGTTGTGGGGTGTTGTCCCAGCTATGATGGTGGTTCTTGCATGTTGTGAGAAGAAATGGGTTATTATGGATCCAAGAAAGGCTAGCAGCCTAGTTCAGTGCGAGCGGAATCGGCTTTAGAGTTGTGAATGGATTCAATGTGGTTGTGGGCTCCATGTGAATCAGGTGTGTTCATTTTAGTATAGCGCTTCTCAAGGAGGGGTGTTGGAATATCAGATGTTGTTCCGTCTTCGTCAAATTCATGTAGTATTACGATTGTGCCGTATAAGTTGTGAAACGGCTTGATAAATCCCTATGTATTGAGCCCTCGTGTAGTGATGATGTTATGTGAGTAGGAGAGCTCTTGAGGTTCGGAGTATGTATATATATATATATATATATATATATATATATATATATATATATATATATATATA
>ML266504.1:483-52700 GCA_005239495.1 Nicotiana undulata
AAACTCGAGGTTCGGACCAAAACCCGATCACCCATATCCCCACGATTAAGAATATACAATTTGTTTAAAGATTCGACCCCAAATTGGGGTTGAATCACCCAAAAATCCCAAAAACCTAATACTACCCAAATACCCCACTTTCCTAATTGATTTCATGAGTTTAGGCCTAGTTTCTAGTGATTAATGATGTTAATTGGAAGAAAAATGGAATTAGAATTGATTACCTAGGAGGGTGTGGTGATGAGGCTCGTCAAAAATGGCTAAGGGGTTGTGGGGAAGAAGGAAGGAGTGAAAACTTGGGAAAGTCCCGTAATGTCTATTGTTTTGGATTTAAGAGGAAAAACCACTGGGCGAATCTCGCACCTACGGAAAAATGCTCTCACCTGCGGTCTTGGGCCAGCCCAGAAGGGGCCGCTCCTGCGGAAAAGAATCCGCTCTTGCGGAGGCCGCTCCTGCGGGATTTGGTCGCCCCTGCGGGAATTCTCGCGCCTGCGATGGGCTGGACCGCGCCTGCGGTCTCGCGCCTGTGGACTGAGTCTCGTGCCTGCGGACTCTGGGCAAAGGGCTGGGGATCTCACCTGCGAGGCTGGGACCGCAGGGGCGGTCCCGCACCTGCGGCTGGGCAACCGCACCTGCGGTCACACCAGCTGTTGTGCACCAGCAGTGGTTTTTGCTGGTTTTTGGCCTCGCGCGGGGTTCGGGAGGTACCTAAACTGCTCGGAATGACATCAAAACTTTGCAGATAAGTTATACATGACATCACGATACTATTCCCGGTCTCGGAATCTCATTCGGACCTCGGGAACATAACATCACTTTCCAAGTCGCATTTCAAATTCTTTAAAACCTCAAAACCTCATTTTGATCCGAAACCACTCAATTCACGCCCGTTTTACACCAAATTTTACAAATAAGACAAATAATATATAATAAACCTGTTCCGGGCTCCGGAACCATAATACGGGCCCGGTAACACGGTTTTCACATAATTATTCACTTTCATATTCCTTTATTATTTTCAGAAAATAATTTCTTTTAAAAATTCATTTCTCGGGCTTGGGACCTCGGAATTCAATTCCGAGCATATGTCCAAGTCCCATATTTTCCTACGGACCCTCCGGGACCGTCGAATCACGGGTCCGGGTCCGTTACCAGAAATGTTGACCAAAGTCAACTATATTCATTTATTAATTATCAAAACTCATTCTTTTGTCAGTTTTTTCCCACATATAAGCTTCCCGGCTACACGCCCGGGCTGCACACGCATATCGAGGTGAGGCTAACGGAGGCTTCGGAGCCTCGGAACACAGATATAGCTTAAATTACGTAAGATGACCTTTTGGGTCATCACAAAGATTCTCAAGCTTTTAAGTTAATTTTTGAATCAGTAACTGTGACTCAAATATTAATTCATCAAACCAAATCCACTTGGTAGTGAAAATTAGATTTTTAACAAGCTTAAATATGTGAGTTTAAATTCTATTTGATTTTGTGAGAATTTTGGAGTGGGTGTTATTTAAACTTGTTAGAAATAGTATAAGAAGGTTGTGTATAAAATTTGAAGTCATTTAATAGAGATTTGGACTGGTTTTGAACAAGAATTGCAACTGAAAATCGTGGAAGAAGTTCATCTACAGACGCTTGTATAAATGTGTATAAAAGTGTATAATAGTGTATAAGATGTGTTTATACACTCATATGTATATACTATTATACAAGATTATACATAATTATACAAAAAACTGACTTCGTCTTCTTCCTTGCGTCTTCTCTGAAATTTAATTCAAATCTTGCTCAAATCTACTCGAAATCACTTTAAATTTAAATTTTGAACTCCTTTTGATATTTTCAATCAATTGGAACAACACCCAATCCAAAAAACTAACAAACTCAAAAAAATCCATTTTCGAAAGCAAAGCTTTGAATGATCTTCAATGGTGGACTTATACTCTTCAATTTTCTTACATTGCAATCAGGTGACACAAGAGGAGAAGCAGAAAATATACGACCCCTTGAAGCATATGTAGAATATGTGAGAAGAAGAGAGATTGAAAGCAATGGTTGTAAGAACACAGATTAAATAGATTTAATTCCATAACTTTTAGAAGCAATGGTTGTAAGAACACATATTTTGAATTTGCTAGTGCTTTCAAAATATGTACAATATGGGCTAGGTTGGGTAAACCTTAAAAACATGGGTCATTTTTTGTTATGGTGTGAAGTCATGTGTATTTTCTTATAATTCTTTGAAATTTTATGTACTCCTAGTATTCGTTATTCATCGAGTTTCGGCGTGTATTACTAGTTCAGTAATTTTCGGTTATAAAAAAAATACAACTAATATATACTATTTATTTCTGTTGACCCTAATCTTTGCTCCCTTCTCTTTTTATGGTGTAGACTGTTTGGTCAAGTTGGAAAAATTGGCTATTTTGAAAAGTGCTTCAAAAAAATACTTTTGTAGAGAAACAATTTATGTTTGGCTAATCAATTTAAAGCACTTTTGAGCAATAATTTGTGTTTGTTCAAGCTTTTCAAGAAGTGCTTTTAAGTACCAAATTACGAATAAGGACATGAATAGATTTACTTAATGATTAATATTATAAGTAAATAAATCATCTCAAAATTTTGTTATTAAAGACAATTATGAAATCTTTTATTCTTATTAAGTAAAATATTAAAATAAAATTAAAAATTACTTTAATTCTTTAAAGATGATTTAAACATTTTATAAAATCATTCAATAAATATAAAAGCATTTACCCCTGACGCCACTATATATTAGAAAGATAACCTAAAAATAAGAAGAAATACTTATACATTGATATCCTAAGTATTATGTTTAAAATAAGTAAGGTTATATTGGTATATACTATATATTGATAAAATTATTTTTGGTAACAAGAAAAGTCAAAACTGCTTCTGCTTCTGTGGTGGGGAGAAGCTACTTTTCTCTACCCAAAAGCACTCCCCCCTCCTAAAAAATAGCTTGGTCAAACACCTTAAGTTGAGAAAAAAGCACCTTTGAAGAAAAAAACACTTTTGGCCTTTGAGTTTGACCAAACAAGATATAAGTAACTTAGCTTATTTCTGAAGTTCTTTCTCTATTTATTTCCCCGAAAAAATGAAAAATAATACTACTACTATTTACTAATCAGTCATGTTGATATTTTGTACTTCAATACCACACAAGAGGGGGGATAATTTTTGTTGTGTCCAATTTTTCGCGTGCACGAATTATAGAAGAACCTGGTTCTTCTATGTGTTCCTTATACTACTGTTGCGGAATAATAAATGCATAAAGTAAAGAATACAAGTATTTTTACGTGGAAAACACCTGGATCAAAAGGTGAAAAAACTACGACCTACTACCTAGTAGGATTTTCCCCAATACTTCACTAAATCACTGAGCCAAAAACAACATTTACAAAACTCTTTGTAAACCTAAAAATTACCTCTAACCCTTTGTGGAAACCAGCCGACAACTTCAAGTTAACTCTAACTTGAATACAACACTCAAAGTACCTAGTACAATTGCTTCTAGACAAAGCTGAAAGGTACAACTCAAAAGACCTACTACAATGAACCTAGAATAAAAGACAGATACTTGGAACTGGTTCTTCTATCTGGTTCATGTAGCTTCAGGTTCGCACACTTGAATCACACAAGAATTGTTTGCAAAATATCTTGCTATTTTGCCCTCAACTCTCGTTTTACTTCAATGTTTGTGCGTCACCTGTAAAAGAGAACATCACAGATATTTATAGAGTTAGTAAATAAAGAATAACTAAAATTCTAATGCCTTACTCTTCTTTGGTAGAAGAGTTCTAGTCAACTTCAACTTCTAACTATGCCCTTATCTTGGATGGTGCTCTCTTCACGTAAGGAGTCTTGCTCCTTATCAAATATGCAACCTTTTCGTTCATGGATTATCATAAATAACTACTTATACTTATCTCTTTCACGTGCATGCCTTCTGCTTGATTATGTTTATCACTTGTGTATACTGTCCCTGGACCTGGTTCATGCATGTGTTCTTTTTTCAATCATCAAAACCAAAACTGCCCAGGACAACAAATTTCTCATTTTTTATGATGACAAACTCTGTGCTTTTCAAAAGTATGGAACCTGTTTTAGCTCAGCTCAACATCAAACACAATGCCAGAACGCTTTCCATTTAAAGGCACAAATCATGAAGTATCAGGCTCATTAGGTTATAAGCATCACAGTCCAAGCAAAAGCACACCTTATCTTTCCCCTTTTGGCATCATCGAAAAGTTGCATAATTAAGTTAAGTAACCAGATTTTAACAGATATCACTCATGGCCACTAGTACTACTTCAAATGCAATCATAGATTTAATTTTCTCTTTTTCATTCTAAATATAAACAAACAATTAGAGCAAAAGCAGTGAATTTTGTTGATTGATAAGATCCTACCACAAGGAATAAAAAGAAATAAAAACATATAATCATGAGCAAACAACAGAAAAATCCCACTTGGGTCACTGGTTACAACTGGGCTAGGAAGGATTTTGGACTAGGAAGGACCAAGTTCTTGGCTTGAAGTTGCTTCAGCGCATCTTGAAGAATACCATCATTATTCTCATTTTACTTAGCAAGCTCACACTTGAGAGAGTCTTTCTCAGCCTTTACTTCAGCCAATCGTTTCTTCAACCTTTCAATCTCAGCATCCTTAGCCACTTTCTTCCACTATTTGAGCCTCTATGCTCCTTTTGGTTGACCTATTTCTTTTAGACACAATTGAGTCCACTGTCCCCGCCTCTATTTCTCGATAATTCTTTTGAGATGTCTTTCTCTTTTTGGCACTAGATGTGGGTACTTCAACATTCTCATATTCATCTTCAAGAACCAGGTTCATCTTCTCAATCTGGACTACTCCACTTGGCTTACCAGCCTTTTTCTTTCCTTTCCAAGCGACTTTCTTGGCACTCTCAGCTAAGGCCCTTTTCATATTGACCCTACTCTACTTCTTTTGGCTCCTTGTAGTTCTTCCTCTTGTGGGAGGAGTTGCTACATGGATAGAAGGACCACTCTTTATCTTAGTGCCTCCCATGCCCTTTTCTGCAGTCTTTCCAAATTTACTCTTCTTCTTTTGATTGTAACTATCTGACACCTTTTGCAGATCGAGACTCTTATCTATTTTAGCAAGAGAAGGAACTGGTTCATGAAACTAGCCCATCTGATGCACTTCTATCATGAGAACTATCACCTATCTTTTATGATTCTATCCCCATACTTTCATCTATAGTCTCCTCACTATTATTAATCTCTTCACTCCATACAATTATTGCTCCAACTTCTTCAGTCAAACCAACAAGAGCGGGTGAAGGAGCTCCAACCACTCTTTATTCTCTCTTTACCCTCACCTCTACTTCAACACCCTCACTTTATTTTTTCATTTTTTACCACAAATGTATTCAATAACAACATTTCCTTTTTCAAAAGCATCCATAGACCCAACCAAAACAAACCAATTCTCAAGATTTTCTGCAATTTCAGAACCAAACTCAGAGGTGGAAAACTCATAGGTTACCTGTTCAGTTTCACAAGAAACGGGTTCTTCCCCCTCAGTCACAGACCGAAAAGAATCATCAGAATTTTGTGATTCTTCTGCTTGATTGGCTTGTAGCTTCTCATTCAATTCTTGGCTTGTTTTTTGTTTGTTATAATTTTACGTGCAATCATTTTGATATGCCTTTTCTTGGGGGTTTGGATGGTCGAAAATGTGGGTGAAGGTTATTTGGGTAGTGAGAAAGGGTTTTCTGAGTTTTTGGGATTCTCATGGGTGTTTGCCATTTAATCAATTCAGAAATTTGAGAGATATAAAGAGAGTTTTGAGGTTTTGGAGATTTTGATCTTTCGAAAAAATTTGAGATAGAGAGGGTAAGGTCAGATCAATTTTAATATGGAAAAGTCTGAGTGTGCACCAACAACTTTTTGGAGGTTAGAAGTCTTTTCATCTTGGTAGTTATAGTTTGAAGAGGCGTCAAAATCTTCTCCAAAAATCTCGGCAATTATGGCGTGTCGGTTTAAGGCTAAAACTGGTTCGTTTATAACCGATTGGTTCAAAAGTAGTTTAGGATAAAGTGGTACTCTTTTCAGTTCATGATCCATATGCAGTTATTTCAAATTATGTGAAGTATAGAATACAAACCTTATAAGCTCGATGAACCAGGTTCTTCACTGAAAGTTCTCTTGCGTAGGACTGATTTTTTCCCAAGAAAATAAGGATAATATCATTAGACATCAATGAGACATTTTAGCACATGGAACAAGAGTATACTAATAAAAGCACGAGACTGAGCAATATCTAATCTAATTATTCACAAAATTCACAAATTATCTAACCAATCATTGAGTTAGAACAAATTTCTTTTAGGTGATCTTAGTCATCCCTAATTCTAACCTATTCCTTTCAAAGTGATCTCTACTCAAAGCTTTTGTGAAGAAGTCATCTATTTGCTTATTAGTATTATAAAATTTCATAGTGATCAAACCCTTCTCAAAGTTGTCCCTCAAAAAGTGATGCCTAACATCTATGTGCTTAATTCTTTTGTGATGAATCGGGTTTTTGGTCATACTAATTTCACTGGTGTTGCCACAAAAGACGGGATACAACTTACATCAATTCCAAAGTCTATTAATTGTTGTTTGATCCACAATAATTGAGCACAACATGAGGCAGCAACCACATACTCAACTTCAGCAGTATACAAGGTCACACAATTTTGCTTTTTGGTAGCCCAAGACACAAGACATGAGCCAAGAAAGTGTGCCATAGCTGAAGTGCTCTTTCTATCCAAAATAAAACCTTGCATAATAAGCATCAACATATCCCACTTAGTTGAAATTACTACCATTTGGATACCATAGGCAGAGATCAGTGGTGCCTTTTTGGTATCTCAAGATCCTCTTAACAGCAGTCAAGTAAGAATCCTTTGAATTTTCCTGGAATCTAGAACAAAGGCCTATGCTGAAAACAATGTCATGTCTACTAATTGTGAGATATAACAAAGAGCCAATCATTCCCCTATACATCTTCTGATCAACAGATGAACCGGGTTCATCCATATCCAATTTTGTGGATATTGAAATATGAGTGTCAATTTCTTTGGATTCTCCTTCCTGGTTTTGTTGCTGAGGAATATGTTCATGGACAAGTTCCCTCGAGGTTTGAGGATCCGTTTCTCTTTGTTCAGTTCCCCCTGTCATGTTGCCATGGGTAGAAGGACTAGTTCCATCACCCGTTCCTTCCTCTAGTGCAACTTCAGTCTGGGTTGTGGTTTCATTTGAGTTTCTTACCAGCCCAATTGCTTATCATCATGTTCCTGCCTCTTAGAAAGAATGTTAGTTTCATAAAAAAACACACGTACACTTTCTTCTATACACATAGTTCTTTTGTTATAAATCTTATAAGCTTTACTATGTAAAGAATATCCCAAAAATACTCCTTCATCTCTTCTGGGATAAAACTTACCTTGGGAGTCCTTTCCATTATTGTGCACAAAGCACTTGCATCCAAATGCCCTAAGGTGGGATATATTTGGCTTTCTCCTTTTAAATAACTCATATGGAGTCTTCTCAACAAGAGGTCTAGTCATGAACCTATTTATGATGTATCATGTAGTGCGCATAGCTTCTGCCCAAAAGTTGTGAGGCAATTTACTAGCAAGTAACATATTCCAAGCGATTTCATCCTAGGTCATATTCTTTCTTTCAACTACTCTATTTTGTTGTGTCGTTCTACGAGCAAAGAAATTATGATATATGCTATGCTCATCACAAAATTCAGAAAATTTAGCATTATCAGACCTAATTGATGCAAGTTGATTACCTTGTTGTTTCTGAGTTTTTCTAACAAACGAAGTGAACATGTCAAATGCTCAATCTTTAGATGTTAAAAGCAGTGTCCAAGTAAACCTAGAATAATCATCAACAAGCACCATAACATATTTATTACCACCTTTGTGCATTGTCCTCATTGGTCCACTCAAATCCATATGGACCAGTTCCATCGACCTAGTAATGCGTACCTTTTCTTGCTTTTAAAAGAAGATACTACCTAATTCCACCTTGCACAATCCTTACAAACTATATCTTCCTTGAACTTAATGTTAGGCAGTCCTATCACCAAGCCCTTGGAGACTAGTTTGTTGAGTTGACTTAGACTAGCATGTCCAAGTCTCTTATGCCAACGGAGGGGATCACTGTTCGTGACACTCAAGCAAGTGAGTTCATTATTTGAGAGTGTGGAAAGATCCACCATATATATTTTTTACTCTACTTCCCTGCAAGACTTTCTTTCCATTTCCAAAGGAGATATTACCTGCTTTATAGGCCACAAGTGGAAAGGAACCTTTTCTTATTTCCTGTCATGTGTTTTGAGCAACCTATTTCCATATATCATTTTTGGCTACTCTCTCTCACTTGGTCCTAGAAAAGAAAATCAGAGGTTAGTCGTAGGAACTCAAACTAGTTTGGGTCCCTTTTTATAGGCAAATGGATAAATCTAATTTCTCTTTGCCCAACTTGGCAGTCTATTTATCCCATAGAACAAAAGTTTTATTCCTTAGACTTGAATTTTCTTTAGCTACACATTAACTCCTATAGTGTCCAGTATTACCATAATGTATACAACAACAACAACAGCTACCCAGTATAATCCCACCAAGTGGGGTCTGGGGAGGGTAGGATGTACACAACCTTACTCCTGCCCTGGAAGGGTAGGGAGACTGTATCCGATTGACCCTCGGCTAAAGAAGATGAAGGAAACCCTTATATAGCAAGATAAATAGTTATAAAACTAAATCGGAGATAACAACACAGAATATGGAAGGATTACCGATAACAAGTAATAGCAAGAAAGTATATTTAGACAGATAAGTCTAAGGCAGCACATGAGAATATGACGAAGTCCTGCTAGCAAACTACGGAATTACCAAAGGTAAGTCGTAACAGAACAAGACACGCAACTGTGGCAAACTAAGTAAAAAAGGGTACCATACTAGCACTAATACTATCGAACTAGGGAAGACAAAGGAAAACTCACGACTACCTACTAACCTTCCACCCTAATCTTCCGCCTCCACACCCTTCTATCTAGGGTCATGTTCTCGGTCATCTCAAGATGCGCCATGTCCCGCTTGATCACTTTCCCCCAAGACTTCTTAGGTCTACCTCTACCCCTCCTCTCACCTCCCAAGGCCAACCTCTCACATCTCCTGACTGGGGCATGTGTGCTTCTCCTTTTAATATGCCCAAACCATCTCAATCCTGCCTCACGCATCTTTACCTCCACAGGGGCCACTCCCACCTTGTCCAGAATAACTTCATTCCTAATTCTATCCAATCTAGTATGCCCATACACCCATCTCAACATCCTCATTTCCGCTACTTTCATACGCTGGACATGTGACTTTTTTACTGGCCAACACTCTGCCCCATACAACATAGTCGGTCTAACCACTACCTTATAGAACTTACCCTTAAGTTTTAACGACACATTCTTATCACACAAGACACCGAAATTGAGCCTCCACTTCGTCCATGTGCCGATACGATGAGTAACATCCTCATCTATCTCCCCATTCTTCTGAATTATAGAACCCAGATATTTGAAACTCTCCTTCTTGGGAATGACTTGCGTATCGAGTCTCACATCCCCACCTGCCTCTTGAGTAACACCACTGAACTTGCACTCCAAGTATTCTGTCTTGGTCCTGCTCAACTTGAAACCCTTAGACTCCAGAGTATGTCTCCAGACCTCCAGCCTCTCGTTAACACCACCTCGCGTCTCATCAATCAGGACTATGTCATCCACAAATAACAACCACCTCCCCTTGAATGTGGCGCGTTAAAGAATCCATCGCCAGGAAAAACAAAAACAGGCTGAGTGCTGACCCCTGATGCAACCCCATCTCAACCGAAAAGTAGTCAGAGTCTCCTCCTGTTGTCCTTACTAGTGTCTTAGCCCCATCATACATGTCCTGAATCACTGTAATATATGCTACAGGCACACCTCCAGCCTCCAAACATCTTCATATAACCTCCCTCGGTACTTTGTCATAGGCTTTCTCTAGGTGAATGAACAATATTACCACAGTGTATGCAAATCTTATTCTCAGAAAGTGTTAGGTACTTGCTTTTGGGGTCCCATTTAGATGCAGAGTTCCCAAAGCCAAGTACCTTTATATTGCTACTATGGTGTTCTTGTAGCCGTGAAAGTGCATCGGAGGACCTGTTCCATTTACATGTTCTATCAAGTTCATGCTTAACCTTAGCCAAGTCCTCATTTAAAGCTCTTACATGTTCATCCCTTTTGTATATCTCATCTTTTACTTTTCCTAAATCTTCTTCTAGTGTTAGTTGTGTGACACTAGCTATTGCCTTACCTATTCCTAACTTCAATTTCAGATTATCAGATCTAAGTTCTAACACAAATGTGTCAAGTGCATGAACCTGGTTCTTCAAAACAATATTTTCTTTTTCAGTTTCATAAGCCCTAATTTTTAGGTTTTTGCACGTTGCTTTTAAAAAGTTACACTCGTTTGACAATTGTTCTTTTTCAGAACTTATATTCTTAGATTCATCAATTAAAGTTAGCAATAGTTCTGATAGTCTATATTTAGAAAAGAATTTAATTTTATCCTTTAGGTCCGGAAAACTTATCTCAGATTCTTCATCGGGTTCATCTTCAAACTCTCCGATTGCCATAAGAGCTCTTCAACATTATCATCAGTGTCCTCATCTGAACAATCTTTCCAAGTAGCAACCATTGCTTTGGATGGCCTTTTGTTGTAGTTCTTCTTGTCATGAGCTTGTTCCTTATTTTAGATTTCTCCTTTTTCCACTCGACTTCCCACATAAGACAATTCTTGATCATGTGGTTCTTTATACCACACTTGAAGCATACATCAGTCATCTGCAAATGATCTCTTCTCCTCTCCTTCCAAAAAAAAATATTAGTGATCATTGAATAGTGGTGACCTAGTGGTGGATTGCTCTTTACAATTTTCAGGTGGTGCACTCATCTTGATCTTTTCCTAAGGTATTAGCCTCTTCAAGGATAACCTGCTCTGATACCAATTGATGTTTTATAGTTCAATACCACACAAAGGGGGGGTGATTTGTGTGGTGTCCAATTTTCAAGTGTTGTCTCTATAGAAGAACCTGGTTCTTCTTGGTGTTCCAACTTCTACTGTTTGCGAAAAAGTAATTGCAGAATTTAAAGAACACAACAATTTTACGTGGAAAACACCTGGCTCAAAAGGTGAAAAAACCACGACCTACTTCCCAGTAGGATTCCCAAACTCTTCACTACAACTCTGAGCCANAAAATACCTAGCTCAAAAGGTAAAAAAACCACGACCTACTACCCAGTAAGATTTTTCTCAACACTTCACTAAATCATTGAGCCAAAAACAACATTTACGAAACTCTTTGTAAACCTAAAGATTACCTCTAACCCTTTGTGGCAACCATCCTCTAGTTGTTGCAACAACTTCAAGTTAACTCTAATTTGAATACAACACTTAGAGTACCTAGTAAAATGTGATTCTAGATAAAGCTGAAAGGTACAACTCAAAAGCCCTACTACAATGAAACTAGAATAAACGACAGACACTTGGAAGTGGTTTTCTATCTGGTTCATGTAGCTTCATGTTGCACACTTGAATCACACAAGAGTTGTTTGCAAAATGCTTTGTTATTTTGCTCTCAATTCACGTTTTACTTCAGTGTTTGTGCGTCACCTGTAAAAGAGAACAACAGTGATATTTATAGAGTTAGTAAATAAAGATTAACTAGAGTTCTAATACTTTACTCTTTCTTGGTAGAAGAGTTCTAGTCAACTTCAATTTCTATCTATGTCCTTATCTTTGGTAGGCTTCTCTTCAAGTAAGGAGTCCTGATCCTTATCAAATATGCAATCTTTTCGTTCAGAGATTATCATAAATAATCACTTATACTTATCCCTTTTACGTGCATGTCTTTCGCTTGAATTTGTCCGTCACCTATGTACACTGCCCATAGACCTGGTTCATGCTTGTGTTCTTTTGTCTATCATCACAACCAAAACTGCTAAGATCAACACATATATTATAAAAGGATTTGTTATGCATATTGTTTGATTAAATCAACAAATCAGTGGTGGTTGTTAATTTGTTTAGCATGCATATTATTTGATTAATATTGTTTATTGTATGAAAAAATAACCGCTGAATTTGCATTCTATTCCTTAATTTTCTTCTGTTTTATCTCTTTAGTTTTTGGTTTCTACTACGAACTTGTACGCACTTCACTTATTCATGAACATTTCTACGAAATGAGTCATCATGCTTGAGTTTTTATTTTGTTCATAATACAATTTTCTCTTTTTCTAGTTTTCACTTCTATGATAAGCGTAACTAATTTATATTTCTTTCGAGGGCGGAGATAGAGTAGGGCTTATAGGTTCGAGAATACCTAGTAGCTTTGGTTCAAATCGTCTCTTTTTGTTAAATTACCCACTTAATATGTATATAATTTATTCAGAACATAGTAGACCGTCTTTTGTAAAATTTATAACCCATAAACTCACAATTCTATCTCCACCAATGAAATTTTTTTGTTTGTAATTTACTAAAGTTTACATGAAAATATAAGTATATAGTTGAATAAAGTGAACAATAATATGTATATTACAAATATGTTGCAGAAAATAAATTAATTTTCTTTTCCATATAAAAAAAGAAAAGAAATATGATATGCAACTAAGGATCCTTTGCAAGAGCTTTTTAGTCTGGATGAAACCAAATATGCAGAAATTTTCGTTGAAGTATTATATACTCTATTAAAAGTATGCTACACAGCAAATTTACAGAGCAATAACAAAATAAAAACGCATTTAAATTTCATTAATGAGCAAAAAGTCCATTATCATACTTACATATCAGTCCATTATTAATGTGGTAGGAAGTAGTAATATAGTAAGAACAGTAATTCTTCCTTCGCCATATTAAAGTTTTTTTTTTTCTTTGGGTGCTGAAAGTATTTATGAAATAGAAAAGGTTAAACAAAATAATTAAATTCCGTTACCGGGAATCGAACCCGGGTCTCCTGGGTGAAAGCCAGATATCCTAACCGCTGGACGATAACGGATTAGTGATTACGGATGTTCGAGGTAAACTAATTTATTATCGACTTTAAGTTCGAACCGCTGACATAAAGCAAGTGTTTTAGTGGAGAGAGGAGCAATTAGGGGAAGATCATAAACACAAACCACACCATTATGTAGATAAAACATTCGAAGTTATAACATAAGGTGAAAAGTAATTCCAATTCTAAATATTACAAAAATAACGGCGATCAAGTAAAATCTCACAAGTGGAGAAACATATAATGTTTAAGCAAAAGTGATTGTGTTCGGCCGAACCCACCTCTACAAGTCAATGTACAAGGCAAGCTCCGTCTCTGTATATACATAATACAATCAATGTTCATCTTTCGGTTATGTGCAAAACTATACTGTTAGAAGTACTTCTATTATGACATGTAATATTTTGGCTTGCTTTGGAAATTTATTGGCTCTAAGGAGCGCTGTTACTCTTGTTTTCAATTAGCAGTGGCGTAGCTACGTACACAGATGCTGATCAATCATTCAGTCGAAATTATATTGTGAAAATACGAATTTATAGTGTATATACTATGTATATATTTGTATACGGGTAAAACTGGGCCCACCCGATTTTACTATTTGACCGAGACCAGGAAATTGCATCGAAGGTCGACCTCGTAGTGGATCAGACCAAAGCACGAGGATAAGGTACCGAGTTCGGAATCGAGGTACCTGTCGAGATCGAGGCTAGTAGCGACCGAGACCAAATGAGACATACATAGAGCTAGATCGAAGATAGCACAATAACAGGAAGGCGAGATATCCCTGACTAGTCGAAGATCATGGCGTAAATCTCGAAACGGATCAAATCAGAAATGGTTAATTAGCTAATCAGGAATGATTTCCTTGCTTAGGCTTGAGCAGCTTCAACATCATATCGGTAGACGGCCATGATCGCCTTCGCATCAGCCTTGGCTTTCTCTGCCTCAGATTTGGCCCATGCAAGTTCGGCGGCCAACTGAGCCTTGAGCTCCTCTATTTTCTTGGCATGTGCCAAGCTTTTCTCCTTCATGCTCTGAAGCTGATTATCGGCTGATGACAGTTGGGCTCGAGCAGCCTCTTTCTTCGAGGCGAGGCAGTCCATATTTTCCTTCCACCCCAAGGTCTCCGCCTTCATCATGTTGACCTCCTCACGGAACTGCTCGATCCTCTCGACCTTTTGCTGAACCTGTGAGATTGAAGTGTTAGCCACCGTTCCCGAATCAAATCCGTGAGCTTTTAAGATTGTCATTACCTGGTCGATCAGGTCAGTCTGTTCTTTATGAGTCGTGGCCAACTCGGATCGGAGGTCCTTGATCTCTTCTTCTTTCTGCCCGCTGCGAAGTTTGAGGGCGTTTCTCTCCTCCGTAATCCCTTGAAGATCAGCCTCGCATCGGTTCAGCTCTGTTCGAGACTTGGAAAACGCCTTCTGATGGAGTGCCAAAGCCTATATGGAAAAAAGAAAGAAAGTTAGACAGGAAATGAAGCAATAAACATAAGTATGATATCGACAAAGGGAGTTGAGATTTACCCGATTCAGGGCTTGTTGATCCTCATCGAAGAAACTCGATGCTTCACTCAGGCCGGTAGCGTCCTCGACCCCTGTAAAGTAAGCACAGAAGGGGTCCTCCCTCCGTGGGTTCCTTCTACGTCGGAAGTCCTCATAGCTTGGGCCTCCCAAATCGCCTCCTCAAAAAATGTAGGGAGAGTTGACGAGTCTCAAATTACTATTTCCTCAAGTGAGTCACTCTGGGTGTTCTCTTCATTTCGAAGGGCCTCGGGGCCGGTCCCTTCAGACATACCCGCCGTTTGCTATTTTGGTGGGAGGCATCTTTGGTGTCCGAAAACTCGGGGACTTTACCCGAGCCCTTTTCCAAGACCCCCTCAGCTCGAGGCAGAATCTCTTCAACACCCGCCGACTCCGGCCTTTGGGGGCTCGGTGATCCTCTTCACTCGGGCCACCAGTTCGGAGTCGTCGTCTTCATCTTCTTCTTCTTCCTCCTTTAGCCGCTGACGTACCTCCGCAGGCAGGGCGACAATGTCTTTCTTCGGCTTACGAGCCAAATTTTTCCTAGGCTTTGGATCCTTGGAGGTTGAGGCCCTTTTTCCTCCTCTTATCCTTCGTCGGTTTCGGGATCGGGGACTCGGGGTCGAAGTCTCCTCTTCACCAAACGAGGGCCTTATGAACGCATCTTTGCCCAGGCCTGCACACAAGAAAATTGAGTAAGTATATGAAGAATATCTTAATCAAATCATCAAATACATGAAAATGGGGCTTACCATGATTCTTGGCCTCCCATAGGCTCTTTGCTAAATCGCTCCATGAGCGATCGGCGTACGTAGAGGTTGAGGCCAGGTCTCGAACCCATCTCTCGAGGTTAGGAATCACAGCGGGCATCCAAGGAACCTTTACATCATGGGAAAAGACATCAATGAGAAAAAGCAAAGGAAGAAAATAATACGTGAAAGTTAACAATGAGATGGTACTTACGATTCATATTCCATTTCTCAGGAAATGGCATCTTCTCGGTCGGGATTAGGTCGGAAGTCCTCACTCAAACAAACCCGCCCATCCATCATCGTTCCTTGTCCTCATCTATGCTCGAGAACAGCACCTTGGTAGCCCGACGTTGGAGTTTTATTAACCTGCCTCGATAGAGATGGGGGCTATACAATCTGATGAGGTGGCCGAGGGTGAAAGGGAGCGCTTCAACTTCGCTCACAAAGAATCGAAGCAGAAAAACAATCCGCCAAAAGGAGGGATGGATTTGGCCTAGGGTTATTTGATATAAAAATCGACGATGACGGGATCGAGGGGGCCCAACGCGAAAGGGTAAGTGTAAACACTTAGAAACCGTTCCATATAGGTAGTGATGTCTTCTTCGAGGGCCGGAATCACCACCTCTTTGCCTTCCCAGTTGCAATATTTCTTTACCTGCATAAGGAAGCCCTCGGTTATCAAGCATATATACCTCGACATTGATTCGCATCGACCAGGGACTGACAAAGTTTTCTCGATCATAAAGTCGGAAGTAAGGATGCCCCCCCCCCCCCGACACACTCCTCAGGGCGCGGCTCCACCAGTGTTTTGTCGCCGGCCGGTCGCGATGAAGAAGCGCTTTACTTTTGAGGAACAGTTTTTGACGTTTTTGCCATTTTGGCGTGAGTTTGAAAAGGGAAGAAGATAATATGACTTGATGTTTGAGGGGAGATCAACAAAAAAAACTTGAAGATTTTGTAGAAAGGAAGAACTTAAGAGATGTAAAAGCTTTGGAGATTAGAAGAAAAAGAAAGTAAAACTTGAATCAATGAGAAGAGGGCATATTTGTGGGATTCACGGTGACAGTTCAAACGCACTAGTGGCCAACCACTAGCTGACACTCATTTATGACTTGGGGAACTGTACTGACGGAACGTTTTGGTCACTTCCGTCGCTTACGTCACGAGGATGACGCCATGACAGGTCGAGGTGAAAAATCGAAGGCTCAATTCGTTTCTTGTCATTACACTCCAAAAAACGAGGGGACTATCTGTATACGATTAAACCCGATCCCACCCGATTTTACTATTTGACCATGACCAGGAAGCTTCATCGAAGGTCGGCCTCGTAGTGAATCAGACCAAAGCACGAGGACAAGGTACCAAGTTTGGAATCGAGGTACCTGTCGAGATCGAGGCTAGTAGCGATCGAGACCAAATGAGATAGACATCGAGCAAGATCGGAGATAGCACAATAACAGAAAGGCGAGATATCCGTGACTGGTCGAAGATCATGGCGTAAATCTCGGAACGAATCAAATCAGGAACGGTTAATTAGCTAATCATGAGATTTCCTTCTGTAATTAGAGTTATACCATAAGTAGAATTGCTCAACTATATAAGGGGATTTCTAATCATTTGTAAGAGACATTGTTCACAGATATCAAAACAATATAATTCTCTTTCTCGTTTATATTCTTGTTCATCAACTTGCTATATTTTTAATTGTTCAAGCACTAATCAGTTCGAGGATATTCTAACTCGAGGGCTGAGTTCCATTCAAACACTGGTTTGCTTTACATTATTGTTAATTTCTACTATTAATCTTTATATTTATCAATTGGTATTAAGTGAAATCATGTGTCCTTAAAACCACATTATAAGTTTAATTGTTATCCAATTTCAAGAGTAAACAATATTAAAATTTGAACACCTTTCGCGAAATTCCTGGCTTCACCACTTTGCATTAGTAATTAGGAGAGAAGAAAGTCGCCGCATATGTTAAAACACTTCCAAGCCCAGCAACATTAAACTGTTCTATTTTATATTTTCGTGAATACTAAAAGCGTTTTTTTCCACTTTTAGCCAGCGCCACAAACTATTTACATTCGTAGTTGACAAAACGTATAAAATGTATATTTTTTATATAACATATAGAATGTTTATACAATATACCAAGTGTAACATACAGAATGTGTGTATATATATACACACATTTTTCGACTATAATTTTGAGTGCGGTCATAATGTCATTTTCCCACAAATTCGGGTTTATTTTTCCAGAAAAAAAACATGCCTCCATCCTTCGTAAAGCTCGGAGGAATCAACCAAAGAATGTCTGTTGATATAATTGTCAAGATCTTACTCCATGATTAGCTTAATCCATTCGTTTTCATAAGTACCAAATTTAAGTATTGTGCATTGAGTCACAGTAATAGAGAAAGGTCCTAGCAAACAAAGTTTTTCTTCTAGAGAAAACAAATCTGGATATCTTTCTGTTTTCAAGTCTATCTCTATCTTCAACGATATTGAATATATATGGGAGAAATTGGCCATTTCTAGTAAAGTATAAAGGACATAATTCGTCGCCAATTTGGGATTCTGATGGAAGATAGTGCTGGCGTTATACACATGATAATAGAGACCGAAAGAAACTTTTATTTATAGGCGTTGGCGACCTTTTACCTCCATTTATTATTAATAAGATATAAGTTATCTTGATTCCGTAACATGGATCATTTCAAACCTGGCTAGGAAAAGAAATAGCTCCGAAATGAGACTCCACCTCTAGCTAGTGCACTTCTCACCTCAATGCTACACTTCGGCCAGTGGCGGAGCTAGAGCTTCGGACGCGAGTTTGACCGAACTCAGTAGCTTTGGTCCAAGCTCTATATTTGTCTTTAAAATTCATTGAATCGGTACAAATTATTAATTTAAAACTCAATAACTTAGAAATAATAGAATTTCGAACCCATTAGCTTCAAATTCTGACTCCGCCTCGGATTTCGGCAGCTACGAATCAAGACACTTCACATTCACAGGCTAACAATTAACCCATCAAATCCATAATAGTTAAAAAAATATCAATAAACAAAGACTCAAAAACATCATTAATTAAAAAAAGACTGAGATTAACATAGTTGACTAAACTTGGTGAGGATAAAGTCTAACAGGAAGTCCTTTAGCAGGAATAGGCATTGGATTAACAACAATTTTCTCATTAGGAAGAACTTTTTCCCACTTAAACCTTTTCACTAAATGGTGCATAAAAACAAGTATTTCAAGTCTAGCATATTCTTTTCCTGGACACATTCTTGGCCCTCCTCCAAATGGCACAAATGTGTAAGGAGCTGGTCCTGAACCTTCAAATCTTGAAGGATCAAACTTTTGTGGCTCTGGGAAATATTCAGGGTTTTTGTGTGTTGAGTTTGCACTCCAATAAAGCTGCATACATTGAAACAATATATTCTCAATTAACTTTCAGATTTTCATAAGAGTTGTACCAACAACAAACCCAACCCAGTGTAAGTGATTTTTGGGAGGGTAATGTGTGTGCACACCTTACCCCTGCCTTAAAAAAATAGAAAAACTGTTCCCGCTAGATCCTCGGCTCAGGGAAAATCGGGTAGTTTTACCACTAGAAAAAAAATAGCATCGGACGAACTTCGTTGCTAAACAACATACTTTTGTCGGTAAACTTATATTTACGACGGATTTGCGATGGATTATAGAAAAATCCTATTAGCTATAGACTATTTAGCGACAATCAGTGACAACTTCGTACCTAATTCCCTTTTTTCTTTGTCCAAAAGAATGAGATTGACAAGCTTGAAAATAGGGTATGTTACCTAGAGGCGGACCTATATGTTAAAGTGGGGGGTTACCGGACCCGTAAGCTTCCGCAAAATTTTTGTATATGTATATATATACCTTCAAAATAGTTAATTTAAAGCATTAGGCACCCTGAACACTAAAAGCGTTTACTAATTGAGCAAAATATTATACCCCGTCACGTAAAAATCATGAGTCGGCCGCTGATGTTACCTGCTATAATATGTTAAAATATACTCATATAGTAAGAATAAATAAATTAAACTATCAGTACATATAAGTTAAATCCATTGAATACAAAAAATGTTCAAGAAAATCAAATATTATTAGGAGTTTCTCTTATAAAAGTACCTTCCATCCTTTGGGAATGTAGAAACCATTGAACATGAAATCATTAATAGCTTCTCTAAAAGCACCTTGGAGGGGTGAGGCAAGTCTCAAAACTTCACATGCAACATTCCAAGAATACTTCATCTTTTGAATATCATCCCAGCTCAATAACTCATTAGGTGCTTTTGACTTTACAATTTCCATTTGTTCTGTTAATTATCACAATAATTAATCATTTGTAAATTAAAAAAAATAAAATTCTATTTATAATCACAAGAAGTTGGCAAAGAGAAAAAATTAAAAAAGAAGTGTATTTTGCTAATTAGAAATTAAAATTTACCTTTTTTTTAATTACTTTCACTTCAAAGACCCAATCAAAGTTTTACCGGCCAATTAACAATCAATTTCTTCCAATCGGTCATAAGATGTCCATTTGCTAAAGACATGAGAAAAGCTTTGGAGAAAAAGCCAAACAAAAAAAGGGACAAAGTCTTTTTTTTTTCGGTACATAATTTTTTTGCATATTAAGTAGATTGAAAAATAATGAGATTATAATATCTGATCAACAACTATATTTAGGCTACCTAAATATAGTAGATTGAAGAGCTGCACCCCAAATGGTATGGTGTAGACATCCTAACCTAATGTAAATATTAATGATTGCTTTCATGGCTTGACCGCACTTCAAATGTGTGATGTAGACAACCTAACCTAATACAAATATTAATGGCTGCTTCCACGACTCGACCGCACCCCAAATGGTGTGATGTAGACAGCCTAACCTAATGCAAATATTAATGGTTGCTTCCATGGCTTGACCGTACTCCAAATGATGTGATGTAGACAACCTAACCTAATACAAATATTAATGGCTGCTTCCACGACTCGACCGCACCCCAAATGGTGTGATGTAGACAGCCTAACCTAATGCAAATATTAATGGTTGCTTCCATGGCTTGACCGTACTTCAAATGATGTGATGTATACAACCTAACCTAATACAAATATTAATGACTGTTTTATGGTACACGTAGACACTTTACCGTTGCTCCAAAGGCTTCGAGTGAATGGTACATAATTGAGAGAAAAACAAGGGGGGACAAAAAAGAATAAAGTAATGATAAAATCAATAACTTACCTTTGTAAACTCCTTCATAGATCTCAGGAATTTCAGCAAGATACTTGACAATAAATGTACAAGCAGAACTAGCAGTATCATGTCCACCAATCAATAATCCTAAAATCTTATCAGCAATATCCAATTCATTCATGAATTTTCCATTTTCATCACTTGTCAATAGCATATGTGACAATATATCTTGTGTTGGTGATGCTTTCCCTAAAGCCAAATCAACTTTCCTTCGCTTAATAATTAACAAAAGTTCCTTCCTAATAAGATTCGAGGCCTTAATCGCGCGATTAAATGGCGTTCCTGGAAAATCTATAGGGATAGAAATCAATCCGGAAGCCAAAACATTAAAAGGATCAGCAAATTTCGCGACATGGTTAGGATCTTCCACACTAACAAATAATCGACAGGCTAGCCAAAATGTGTAACGTTTTGCTAGTGGGAAAACTTCGATTTGACTCTTATTTTCCCAACTCGAAGCAAAATGGCGTTGCGCGATATGATCCATGATACCAACATAACGTTGTAATGCCTCTGGCTTGAAGAAATTTGGAAGCATTTTTCTCATTTTAATTGCTTCTTCTTTTGATGAAGTTTGAGTTGAAGATGGAAATATTTTGTTTACAGAATCTGGCCACCAAGCTTGTACAAGTTTATTTTCATTAGAAAATAAGAATTTATTGCACGTCGGACCACAAAAGACTGCTGCTTTTTCACCTAAAAGATGAGTTTTAAAGACACTAGACGAATACTTAGACATTCTATCAAATATGAATTTTTCAGGATAACCTTTCCAACCTGTTGAAAGAAACTCGAAGCTCTCTCCGATGAACGGCCATCCAGTTTTGCCCGGAGGTAGGCTTCCGGTTAAGTTGCTGGAGTTTCGCTCGTAAAAGATGAAATAAAAGGCGAGTGACATAAAGAGAGTGAAAAGGAAAAAGAGATAGAGATAGAGATAGAAGACCTCCATGTTTAGTTTTGTGTTCAAATGACTTGGTTAAGGAAATAAGAAAATCTAACACATAAATGTTGCAAGTTTGAAGAACTTGGAATGGGATGAGTTTTGGTAATGAATTGGATACATATTTATATTGGTGGGAAATAAATATAGTAGGAATTAAGAATGTAAATATGGAAGGTCAATTATGCTGGTTGTTGATAACAAAAACAAAAAGGAAATTCCACATACAAGTGTAAATAGAATCTAGAGGCCTTTTTCTTTTTACCATATGAAAGACATTTTATAATGATTGAAGATCCAATTTTATAATAACATCCTTGGTACAACTTTGTTTGTTTCGAATAATTTTAGATGTTATAGCGAACTGATGTTATAGAAAACACACATATATTTTAACATACAACATAAAAATTAGTTCCGAAAAAATTTGAATTTTATAGTGAAGTGTTGTTATAGAGAGGTATGATTGTACGTAGTTGAGTATCTTATAAATTACGATAATCAGTTATTAATATTAATTCAAAGTTTACCAAAACAAAATGTGAAAAAATTATTGCAATCATAATCAAATTTCAATAATATAATATTCCACGTTTAATCTATTCAATCTAATTGAATCCATAGATACTTGAATGAATTATTTTTTTGAGGAAACTACTTTTTCTATTTTGAACTGAAGTGTAAAAACTAAATGTTTCTATGAAGAGCATATCAACATATGACTATTTGGGGCACACACGGGTGTGTGCGTACACGCTTAAGGATATATGATCGGCAAATTAGGGATGGCAATGAGTCGGGGCACGTGCTAGGCGTGGCGGGTTGACTGTTTTTATAAAATTTCTGAATTTAAACAGGGTCTTTTCTGAAGACCAAAACACACAAAGGAAAAAAAAATGCTAAATTGCTTGAGTAACGTAACTAATAAGCTCTCCATTTTAAAGAATAATGAAATGTTTAATTTATTTGCTTTAGTTACATAACAAAGTGAAAGAAAAAAAATAAAACTTATATGCGATGAGGTGCGGTGGGGGCGAGTTAAAAATAGAGAAATCGCCCTCAACCCATCTCGCACCGGTCTGTCCCGCGCCACTGCCCTCCCTACGGCCAATGTTTTCCCAGAGGATTGAGCCTGGTTACTTAATTCCATCTACTATTCTACTTGCCATAATTGTAGTTGTATCTCGCAAAATGGGGAAAAAGATATATTCAGTGTCGTGAGAAGTATACGATTTCTTCACTTTTAATTAGAGGTTTAAGTCGAGAAAATATATTTTTCTGGTTGCTGGCAGGGAATACTGTAACTTAAATGGCCCCTATACTGAATTTAACAAACCAATGATTTCGATACCAAATAGTCAATTACCCAAAAAAAAGGTGTCTATAATATTTATAAACTAGTGGAAAGCATTGTTGTATTTAATCCTAGTATAATACATCTGGAATCAAATGTTCTTCAAATTTCAACCGGCTTACCGGACATGTACTTTCCTCTGGCCGGCCTGTTTCCATTAGCCACATTTAGGAATGAAGAAAATTTACTTATTACTGACGCGTTTGTAAATTTTATCATAGAAAGTGGTACTAAATAATGTTTGTTTATCCGCAAAATCGGATACCAATTAAATTTGTAAGTGATTTTAAAGATACAGAGATTAATTTGATACAAAGCAATAAATAAAGTCAAACTGAATAGACAGAGATAAAATAAATTCAAACCACACAAGGAAGATAGTTCCAGCCTTAGTGAAATATTTGCCCTAGATTCGGGCTCGCTATAGTTAGCACTGATGAACAAGAGAAAAAGAGCTAATAATAGAGGAAACAATAGAATATTGCTTTGGAATGCGTGTTAAAAAACTGCTTAGTGAATTATCAGTCCCCCTTTATATAGCAGGGGAATCCTACTATAGGTACAACTCTATAAAAGGTAATAAATCCTCTGATTAACTGATTGCCGGTTCTTCATCGATGCATGCCGAGATCCCCGTCGTGATATCCGGCCGGTCACGGGTATTACGGCCTTCCGTTGGCCGTGCTCGATTGCCGGACAATGTTCTTCGAAGTCCTTCAAGGCTAAGACCGATTCCGAACCATGACCCCGATATTCTCGAGGGCGGGCGTCATGCCCCTGGATTCTGACTCGATGAGACTTTTGCCTCGATTTCGGTCCCCTACCATCATGTCTCGAGCTTGACTTATTTTGTCGGAGACCGAGATGTACCACGAGCCTGGTTTCACCCGTATATAGATAGTCCCCTCGTTTCTTGGAGAGTAAATAACGAGAAATGACATGAGCTCCCGATTCTTACGTCGACACATCACGGCAGAAACAACAAAACATCTGAAACGTCTCGTCAGTCATGTCATAATGACATTAAATGTGTGTCAGCCGCCAGTTGGCCGTCTTTCGACATGAAACGTCGCTGAACTCCTATAAATACCCCCTCCTTTGTTCATTTTCACTTTACATCAAAGCTTCTACCCTCGTACCCTCAAGATTTCAATACTCTTTAGTACTTTTACCCTCGTTACTCAAGGTCCTTTGCAAAAAATTTTACCCATCTTCTTCTCAAGCCAACAAATCTTATCCTTTAACTTCCTTTCTTTCTTCATCTTTTCCAGATTTTTTCCAACATTATTCCCTACAAAGAAGCTCCTTTCACTTCGCGGCCAGCCACTGAGGTCGAAGAGACCGCTCCGGGTGTGGCCGTTGATGAACCAGTACCCGAACCCCCCTTGAAAATGTTCATCCCCGTGGGATGCTCGATCAACGACGATTTCAAGGTTGAAAAGCCTTCCTCCGTACAAGGTCGGTGTGAGAAGGTCTCGGGATACATCTGCTCGATTACCGAAGAGGTCTTCCCTATAGTTTGAAAAGACTTCAACTGGGCCGATAAGAACATAGCGGACCCCGACCCGGAGGAGGCCATTACCACCCATGTCGAGGGATACCTGAGTGTTTACACTTATTCCTTTACATTGGGACAAGTGGACCCGATCATTATAAATTTCTACAAGAGATACGAGGTATGCCTCGGTCAGATTCATCCTTCACCGTGGAGGATTGTGATCCTCCTTGAGTTTTTTGTGAACAAAATTGACTCATGTTTGTTCACTGTGGATCAACTACTCCGTTTGTACAGTCCTCGAATATTCTGAGGGTGGCTGATAAAGCTTGTACGTCGGGCCAGTAAAGCCCCATTCTCATGTATCGATAAGGACCGGGATCGAGGTTGGCAAGGCCGTTTTGTCCGAGTGAGGACTTCAGACTTGATCCCGGCTGAATGCAGGCAAATCCCCGAGAAGTGGACTACGTCATATAAGTAGAACTTTCCTTCTAAAGTTGATTTTATGTTTACTTTTCTTTTCCTTATTGGTATTCGTAGTGGTACAGCCGTCGCTCGGGTCCCAAAAGCTATTGCTCGACTCAAGGAGTGAGTCGAGGGTATCGTTTCACAGGTGCCCTACTCCGAGCGTTAGTGGCGCGAACTCTTGAAGGGCTGCTAGGAGGCCCGTACCCATGATGAGACTCTTTTCCCGAGTAGGTTGTGTTAGGTTTCTTCTTTTAACATCAAGTACATATCTCCTTTACCTTTTTTTGCAGGCTTGCCTAAGGATGTCGAGCTTAGGCCTCCAGTCGGTGGCGAGGACTTGCCTGTTGAGTCTCCTGTTCCGAGGTAGGCTGGGGAGAGTAAAAGGAGAAGGGCTCCGAGTTCCCCGAGCTTGGATAAAAAGAAACCGAAAAGGAGGCTAGTTCGCCAATCAAAATAAAACTCTAGCTCCTGAGTGCTTGACTCGGACTCACTCCTCCGGCTCAGGGGCGAGCCTGGGGAGGACGAACCTTTAGTGGCCTAAGAGCCATCAGTACCCAAAGAACGGGAGGAAACTGAGGAGGAAACAGTGGAGGCTAACCCCTCTCAAGTTCGTGAGGCTGCTGCTACAGTGGGGGCCAAGATTTCTCGAGATACCGGCTCTGCCCTGCCAGGTGTGATAGACATTACGAAATCCCATTCGTCACTTCTTTGATGGCGTAGACTCGTCGGCCCTGGATGACATAACCAGATTGGGTGATTTAGAAGTTCCGAGGAAAATTCCATCCTCGGAGGTTGGTGTGCCGCACTCAAGACCGAGGTTGGTCAATCGATTCCCGGCCCCGAGTATGGATCCTAGCCGAAGGTGGTCAATCATCATCACCGTATCGGAGGACTCCCGATTTCTTTCCTCCTTCGTCACGGTAGCTAGCTACCTCCGATGCCTGGTAAACGACGAAGACCGGGCTAAAATGAACGAGGTAGATGCCTCATTCCTGTTCAACAAAGCACAACAGGCGCTGAACCGGGTAAGGTGTTACCAAACTTTTTTATTTTTCAAATTTAGTTCTTGACGATTATAATATCTCTTCTCTTATTTGCAAGCCTCGGTGCATCACCCAAAACCTTCCTCTGGTATCAGGATAAGTTGAATCAACTCGAGGTCGAAGTGAGAGAGCTTGCTGAGAAGAGAGACATGTATAAACTTCTCAGTGAGCAACATGAAGGAGAGGGTAAGAGCCTTCGAGCTGAGTTGGACGCGGCTCGGAAAGAACACGCCGACCTGGTTGAACAGGTAAAAATCTTTGAAGTTAGCGACAATGAACTAGACACGGTGACTAACGGTCAGAACCCGCAGGTCCAACAGAAGATTGATCGAATTTACCAACTCCAGGACAAGATGGATGTAATGAAGGTCGAGGTCGAAGAGTGGAAAGTCAAGATGAACCGCTTGGCCTTGGAAAAGGAAAATGCCCGAGCGCAATTGGCCTCGGCGAAGGCCCAACTTCGAGCGACGAGGGAGAAGGCTGAGGCACGGTCCCAAAAAATTGAGTAGCTCCAGTCTCAACTGAGCTCGATTGTTGTCGATCGAGAGACCCTCACCTAGGAGCTTGAAGCGGCCAAGTTGGTGGCTGAAATAATCGAGGTCGATGACGATGAGATGGTGGCCAAGTACAAAGTTGATGCCGAGGTAGCCCAGGACCGCCTGAAAGATATTGTCAAATATGTGAAATGGCAGTCCCGAAGGGAGGCCCTCGAGGAGGTTCATGCTCGGGGTTTTGATTTATTGGTCGAAATCGAAAGTGCTAAGGAGCCCGAGAACGAGGCCAAGAAGTTGGCGTATCCCGAGGACAAAGACGACTCCAAGGTTTGGGCGGATCCAGGGGCTGAGAAGACCCCGATGGTCCCGGTGATGAGGCGGGCTCCGGCGAAGACCAGGTTGTTTAGGTGCCTTGTAGATTTTTCTTTGTTTTTGCACCTTTGTACTTTTTGTTGAGGCCTTTTGGCCTTTGTAAAGATCTTATATATATATATGGCTCTTTTCTGTTTGATAGTTATTAAATTTTTTTCCTTTCGCACTTTTCCTTATGATCGTAACGATATCGAATGCCTTGGCACGTAATAATTAGGTCTTGTTCGGAGGTTCGAACATGCCGTGTTCTCGATATTATTTTGCTTAAGATTCATGGGGGGATCAGTATGACCGAAAGCTTTCCCAAAGTACTTAGAATGTTTTAGATTACAATTTGTCAAGGGTAGAATTTGAAGGCCTTATGTTTTGGTTACGAGTCTCGGATGTGGTGTTGCCCAGTGGGCTTGTTACCCCGAGTCATTCAGGCTTACCCAAGACAACCGTCCCCGAATGGAGATGGTCGTAGCCTTTAAAGTTCGGGCACTACCTAATAATCTTTGTTCCCCCGGGCTTCGTTATCCCAGGTCGTCCGAACCTGCCTTGGACGGCAGTCCCCGAGTGAGGTGGCCCTTGGGCTCGATGTCTTTAGGGACCAAATGTAAGAAAGAAAAAAAATTTAAGCAACAAAATATTTATCCGCAAGGTAGAAACTACCTTTCGTTTCTCTGCGTAATATATTCGGTTACACATATGTACAAGCTTTATGCCAGGTCTTGAGCAGTCTATGTGGGCACGGTTCATTTGACTGTTTGTCCATTACAGTAAATCTTATCGATCGAGCCTAGACTATTCGAGCACTAAGTTTCTTTCCTTGCTAAAATATTTATCTGAGGGTGATGCCCCCTAGTGTTTGAGGACGATCATAGAGAAGCCTCAGATACTGTTGATGTGATCTTTGACACCAATTCTGATAGCATCCTAGGAAGCTCAAATCTATTCAAGGACAAGAATGAAGCTTTGGAATCTCAAAGAGGGCCTTTAACAAGATGTCAAGCTAAAGTGTTGCCAAACAAGGTCATTAGACATCAAGTGCAAGTAAAGAAGTTGTTAATTGGGATGACAGAGCCCAAGGACAAAGGATATGAATTGGGTATATATTACAATTGTTTTATGGCCCAAGTTTATGTCCAAGAAGAGGAGGATTGGATCCCAAGATACATGCTTTGAAGAAGGTCCTAGTCAGTCAACTTTTGAACCAATTTGGCACCTAAAATGTGTCCAAACTTGCATCCCATGAAGTCCTACATAAAGACATGTTTTTATAGCATGAAGATGACTTACTTGATGTCCAAGAAGGGTACAATAGTCGTGCTAGATGTTGAGTGCAAGTTGGTGCGTAGTTGCTTGCAAATTTCCTTCAAGATTTCCAGATTTTCATGATTCTATCCAAGATTGGTTTGGGACATATTTTCATATATTAGGGGACTATATTTATTGCTTTCCTAGTTAGTTAAGGTTATGTTTTTCTTTTCCTAAGATTGTTGGAAGTACTATCCAAGAATGACTTGGGTTTTGCTTCCTAGCATTTTTCTTTTCCCAAGGTAGTTGGACTTGTTGTCCAAAGTAGTTTAGGACTTTATTTCCTTCGTTTTTAGGTACAATTTCGTGACCCCTCTCTATATAAAGGGTGTCTTCTTTGTTTTTAGACTTAGATTATTATAGACAATATCAATAAAAATTGTGAGATTTTTCTTGCACTCTTGCGTGTGGCTACTCTTGGATTTATTCTTCAACCTTCAAGACTCAACTTAAGGTGGTAAGATTAAATTCTTTCGAAATCTTAGATCACTTCTAGGTATTCAATAAAGGTGATAAATTTAGGCTTATTGTTCTTCTTGTTATTCTAAAGGGTCGGGTTTCACAATCTATTTATTGTTTTTAAGTCTCTACCAAAGGCGATTAGTTCTTTGTTAGCTAATTGTTGTTGTTAGGATTCAACTCCAAGAATAGACTTCTTGATTTCAAGAAACTCTTTCTTGAATTCAATCTATCTTTAATTTTTCGTCTTTTTTGTTTCTTTATTTTTCTTTTAGCTTCCGCATGTTTCTTGATTTTCTTTAGTAGTTCTCGGACCCCTATCGTGTTGTTATCAAGTGGTATCAGAGCATAGGCTAATCAAGATTTCAATCTTGATAATCTTGGGAGGTTCTTGAGCAAAAAAAAAACGAAAATCAGCCCCCAAAAAAAAAAAGTCTTAGCACATTACTATTTTAGAATTCAAGTATTGTTTGGTTTCCAAATCAAAAAAGGAAACAAGAAGAGGGGATCCTAGTTCTTGAATATTAAGGTAACTTCTTTCCTTATTCTTGTGGGTTTTGGGTTTCCTAAATTCCTTTTTTTCCCTACTAACCAATTCCTATTCTTCCTAGGTTTGGTCCTCCACTTTTCTTTTCTTTTTCTAACTCCTTATTCTTATCATTGTGGGTTGTGACTTTCTAGGTTTATTAATAAATCTAAAGATTAACGACTAACAGTTGCTTTGAGTGAAAAAAGGCAAGAGAGGTGAGAGAGTATTAGAAGAAAAAAACCAAACTAGAGAGATACATAATTCTTCTAATCTTTGTTCAAGATGTTTTAAACAGGTACGTATCGTGAAAGGAGGCGAACTATGACTCAACAACTTGAAAAGTCAAACTTACAGTATAGCGAATGGAAGGAAGACAATGGTAAAGTTATTTTTCAAACAAGAGCTAAAGTGATGTCCGCGATTTGTGCCCTGAGAATTGACAAAGAATACGACTATAACTCAATTAGCTCTTATATGGTTGAAAAATTGAACCTGCCTTGTGTTGACCGTATTGAACCCTACATATTGAGAGGAGTAAAGGTAGATAAAAAAGTGTTATTACTATTCTCTATTGGAAGGTATGAGGATGCGATCTGGTGTGATGTGATTCACATGAATAATTATCATGTCTTGTTGGGAAAATCATGGTATGCCTACAGAAGAGCTCCATATAGCATGGAAAAAAATAGATACTCTTTTGAAGTTAACGGGAAGAAACTCATTCTTGGGCCTTTGACTCCCTCACAAATTTGGGAAGACGAAAATATTGTTAAAGAGAATATGGAAAAATATGAGAGAGAAAAGAATGAGAGGAGTAAGGGAGTGCATGTTGACATCCCAAGAGAGGAAAAATGAGAGGTTGTGTTGAGCGAAGAGAATGGGATATCAAGTGAGAAGAAAACTGATCTTGAGGGAAAAGAAAAGAGGAAAGGCAATGAGATAACAAAGGTATGTGAGGTAGGGAGAGAAAAATAGGAGGGTTTGAGTGAAGAAAAAGAAGAAAACTTTAGTGAGAAAAAAGAGGCTAAGGATGAGGAAAAAATTAGTCTTGAGATAAAAGCCAAAGAGAGTGAAAGCAAGAAAAAAATTTCTTTACTTCCTAACCCATTAACTCTTTCTTGTTTTACTTCTTGTGATTTTGTGCAGCCATATCTGGAAAGTTCTTTTGAGAAGGGAGGTGAGTCACAAGAGATGTGTGCAAAGGATCTTAAATGGATTCCAACATGAATTTAGCGAAATCAATTCTTGTTGGATGGTGGAAGACAAAAGCTTGGTTAATTTCTTTGTTGTTGAAGCTTTTGACTATCTTGATTCTTATTTATAGGTTTACAACATGGAGTTCCAAAAAGGCATTGCTAAGTTAAATCCATTGCGTAAAAGAATAAAAGGTGATGTTGTTCCATTAATAATTAAGTCCAAGTATGGAATGTATAATTGGTTTATTCACATTCGTCGTCTTTCTAGAACACTTAAGGTATTTTTGGAGGTAATGAATTATACTCTTACTTCTTATGTTGGTGACTTTATAAGTTTTGTGAATGATGATATTTTGATGCATATCAAGTCATTAACTGTAATATCTAAGTTCAAGTGCAAGAGTAATTTTCTTACTTTTGAAATTGAGTATGACATAGATGATTATGCATTCCAACTTGGTGGAAAGAGGCATAAAATTTATGAGAAGAGGCTTGCTAATCAGTTAAATGTTCTTTCTTCTCTTATTCAAGTGCCTAATGAGTTTTCATGTGATAAACTGCTAGAATGTGAGTTTTGTTGTTCGATGGGAAGTCATTCCTCTAGTCATGTTGATTGTGAGCCTGTAAAAGTGCTTGCTTCTAGTAAAGAGGATATGCATGATTATTGTGACATTAATGATCAAATACTCTTTCATGAACCTATCTATGACTCTTTTTGTGATAGTTTGAGTAATTATGTAGAATTTATTGATGTTGCTAATATTATTGGGGAAAGTTATAATCATGAGCTGGGATGTATTGAAAATTTTATTTTGGAATTTATGTGTTCTTCTGACCTTTCTGAGAATTTATGTGTTTCTTTGAATAACTTACATGTAGAAAAATCCATGGGATTTATAATTGATAATTGGCTATATCATAAAAGTGTCTTATTTGATACATGTGACAGAGATAATTGTGTTAAATGGTTGCATGTCCAATATTTTATAATTTCTTTAGCGTGCACATATTTGGACTACCTTATTGACAAGATCGCATTGCAAATTTCATTATATAGTTCATCTAAGAGAGGTTTTTATTTGACAAATGTAAGTAGGCATAAATTTTATTGGGATGATGATGTCCATATGCTTTATAAGGGAGTATTTACACCTATTAGGCTTAATTGGGTTAAGTGGACACATGGTCACTATCTTGTTTTATTCCTACCATTTTTCAGATTAGTGGATGTCATTTACTAGTGCATGTTTTCTTTTTCTTGCAAGATCGCAATTCGAGGACGAATTTTCTTCAAGAAGAGGGGAATGATAGCATCCTAGGAAACTCAAATCTATTCAAGGACAAGAATGAAGCTTTGAAATCTCAAAGAGGGTATCCAAGATTGGTTTGGGACATATTTCCATATATTAGGGGACTATATTTATTGATTTCCTAGTTAGTTAAGGTTATGTTTTCCTTTTCCTAAGATTTTTGGAAGTACTATCCAAGAATGACTTGGGTTTTGCTTCCTAGTATTTTCCTTTTCCTAAGGTAGTTGGACTTGTTGTCCAAAGTAGTTTAGGACTTTATTTCCTTATTTTTTAGGTACAATTTCGTGACACCTCTCTATATAAAGGGTGTCTTCTTTGTTTTTAGACTTAGATTATTATAGACAATATTAATAAAAATTGTGAGATTTTTCTTGCACTCTTGCGTGTGGCTACTCTTGGATTTATTCTTCAACCTTCAAGACTCAACTTAAGATGGTAAGAATAAATTCTTTCGAAATCTTAGATCACTTCTAGGTATTCAAGAAAGGTGATAAGTTTAGGCTTATTGTTGTTCTTGTTATTCTAAAGGGTCGGGTTTCACAATCTATTTCTTGTTTTTAAGTCTCTACCAAAGGCGATTAGTTCTTTGTTAGCTAATTGTTGTTGTTAGGATTCAACTCCAAGAATAGACTTCTTGATTTCAAGAAACTCTTTCTTGAATTCAATCTATCTTGAATTTTTCGTCTTTTTTGTTTCTTTATTTTTCTTTTAGCTTCCGCGTGTTTCTTGATTTTCCTTAGTAGTTCTCGGACCCCTATCATGTTGTTATCAAATTCATTACTAGTCTTTGACTATAAGTTAACACAATCCATTATTGCATCGTTAAAAACCTTGTCGGAAAAACAATTTGGGGCAAAACCGGTTCAAGAAAAAAGAGTGCAACGCGTGCTTTCAGTCCTTAAAATTGTATCATTCTAGGACGGTGACCTGCAAGTGTTAGTCCAAAATGTAAATAAATCAAAGAACGAATAGGTCGTACCTTAGCGGTAGTGACGTTTCAAGTGAGTTATGTTCTAGTTGTTCGGTAGTCGCTCACTGTTCATTGCTCCGAGTTTGTATGATCCTTTTCCGGTGATCTCGATAATTTGATACAGACCTTCCCTGTTCGGCCCCAACTTCCCTTCCTTCGGGTTTCGGGTTCTTAGTGTGACCTTCCTTAACACTAAGTCCCCGACATTTAAGTGTCGAAGGTTAGCTCTTGATTGTAATACCTCTCAATCCGTTGTTTTTGGGCAGCCAACTGGACGAGGGCGACTTCGAGCCTTTCATCTAACAGTTCCAGGCTCGTATTCATCACCTCGTCGTTTGACTCTTCGGTCGCATATAGGAACTTGAGACTCGGTTCTCCCACTTCAACCAGTATTAGATCTTCGGTGTCGTAAACCAACGAGAACGGGGTGGTCCCGGTACTGGACTTCGAGGTCGTACGGTATGCCCAAAGGACTTGGGGAAAGATCTCTTTCCATTTTCTTTTGGCGTCGGTCAATCTCTTTCTGAGTTTTTGGAGTATGATTTTGTTCGTGGACTCTGCTTGACCGTTCCCACTAGGGTGATAGGGTGTTGATAGGATCCTTTTGATATTATGGTCTTCGAAAAACTTGCTTATTTTGCTGTCGATGAAATGCTTCCCATTGTCGCACACAATTTCGGCCGGCATTCCGAACCGGCATATTATGTGGTCCTAAATGAAATTGATGACTTACTTCTCCCCGACTTTATCATATGCATGGGCTTCCACCCATTTAGAAAAATAGTCAGTCATAAATAATAGAAATTGAGCCTTACTGGCTGCCCATGGAAGGGGGCCAACGATGTCCATTCCCCATTTCATGAACGGCCAGGGTAACAAGACCGAATGCAGTAGATCCCAGGGATGATGAATCATCGAAACATGCCTTTGATATTCGTCACATTTTTGTATGAACTCCTTCGCGTCCTTTAGCATGATGGTCCAGTAGTAGTCGGCTCTGATTATTTTTTGAACTAATGATTCGGTGCCTGGATGATTTCCCAGGTGCCTTCGTGGACCTCCCTCAGAACATACTCGGTAACTCCTGGTCCTAGATATATTGCGAGTGGGACATCGAATGTTCTTCTAAACAGGGTTCTGTCTTCGGACACGCTGAACTGGACTGCCTTCATGCAGAGTCCTCGATTCTTTTGGATTCGAGGGCAGTTTTTCGGTCTTCAGATAGTCTATATATTTGTTTCCCCAGTCCCAAGTAAGGCTCGTTGAGTTTATCTCGGCGTGACCTTCTTACACTACCGATCTCATGAGTTGTACAACTGCCCCCGAGTTGAACTCATTGTCATCGACCGACGACCCCAAGCTAGCAAGGGAATCAACCTCACTGTTTTGATCCCGAGGTACATGTTGTAGAGTCCACTCTTTGAACCGGTGTAACAATACCTGCAGCTTATCCAGGTATCTTTGCATTCGTTTCTCTCTGACTTCGAACATCCCATTAACTTGGTTCACCACAAGGAGGGAGTCGCACTTAGCTTCGATCACCTATGCCCCCAAGCTTTTGGCCAGTTCAAGACCTGCAATCATGGGTTCATATTCGGACTTGTTGTTAGTCAATTTTATAGTCTTAATAGATTGTCTAACTACACCGCTCGTTGGTGGCTTCAGTACGATGCCAAGTCTGGACCCTTTTGTGTTCGAGGCATCATCCTTAAAGATTGCCCAAATCCTTGAAGAAGTCCTAGAGTTCAATAATAACTCTCTTTAGACCTCGGGTATTAGGGTCGGCTTAAAGTCGGCCACAAAATCTTCCAAAATTTGAGATTTAATGGCGGTCTGGGGCCGATATTCGATATTTTACCCGCTTATCTCTATATCCCATTTGGCCAACTGTCTCAAGAGCTCGGGTTTATGCATTACATTCTTCGATGGGTAAGTAGTTATAACACATATGGGCTGACATTGAAAATACGGTTTCAGCTTCCTAGAGGTGCTTAGCAAAGCGAGCGCCGATTTTTCTAGGTGAGGGTATCTAATTTCGGCCTCTCCTAGAGTCATGCTAACATAATAGATTGAAAATTGCGTACCTTCCTTTTCCCGGACCAGGACTCCACTTACCGCTATCTCGGATACTACTAAGTACAGGTATAGTTGCTCGTCTGTCTTTGGAGTATGAAGCAGAGGTGGGATTGAGCGATACCGATTGAGTTCCTCCAAGTCTCGTTGGCTCTCTAGGGTCCATGAGAGGTTATTCCTTTTCTTCAAAAGTGAGAAGAACCGGTGGCTCTTTTCGGAGGACCTCGAGATGAATCGCCCCAGGGCGGCTATGCGTCCGGTTAACCTTTGAACGGCCTTGACGTTGTCAACAACATTAATATCTTTGATTGCCTTGATCTTATCAGGATTAATCTCGATTCCCCCGTTGGACACCATGTATTCGAGGTTTCCTAGATCCAACTCTGAATACACATTTCTCAAGGTCCAGCTTCATATTGTACTTCTTCAATATCTTGAAGGTTTCCTGCAAATGTTTCAAATGGTCCTCTACTCATAGGGACTTAACTAACATATTGTCAATGTAAACCTCCATTTATTTTCCTATTTTTACGCGGAACATCCGATTTACTAGGCATTCGTAAGTGGCACCGACATTTTTAGTACAAATGGCATCACGTTATAGAAGTAGGTGTCGTACTTAGTGACGAAGGAAGTTTTTTCCTGATCGCCCGGGTTCATCCGTATTTGGTTATACCCTGAATAGGCATCGAGAAAATTGAGGATCTCGTGGAGATCCGTTACATCGATCATGTGATCGATGTTTGGCCGAGGTAAGGAGTCCTTGGGACATGCCTTATTCAAATATTTATAGTCTACACACATTCTTAATTTATTCCCCTTTTTAGGGACTACCACTACGTTTGCTAACCAATCCGGGTACATAATCTCCCGAATGGACCCTATTATAAGGAGTTTACATACCTCGTCTTTGATGAATGCATGTTTGACTTCATATTGAGGTCTCTTTTTTTGTTTGACTGGATGGAACTTCGGGTCTAGGCTCATCTTGTGAATGATTATTTTCGAGGGGATCCATGTCATATCAAGGTGGGACCAAGAGAAACAATCTATATTAGATATAAGGAATTGAATGAGTTTTTTCCTAAGCTCGGGACTCAACCCCGTGCCCAGGTATACCTATCGACCGGGCAAGTGCTCGACCAGTACGATTTGCTCCAGTTTTTCGACTACCGATTTGGTAACGTCGAAATTGGTGGGGGCTGTGAAAGACTTGGGAACTCCGTAGTCGTCATCCTTATATATCCCCTACTTCTCTGGTTATGTCGAGGCTGGTATCGGTAATTTCTATTTGGTCTCATCTTTGGCCATCGTGTTTAGACCTTCCGATGTCGAAAGTACGGATACCGGGATCACCTCGTCGACCGCGAACATTTACTTGGCGACCAGTTGCTTTCCGTAAACTATTTTGATTCCTCCTGGTGTTGAAATTTCAGCACTTGGTGCAGTGTTGAGGGTATTTCCCTCATGTTGTGAATCCATGGTCTCCCGAACAAAGCATTGTACATCATGTCCTCTTTGATCACACATAACTTCGTTTCCTAAATGGTCTCGACGGTATTTACCGGTAATGTTATCTCCCCTTTAGAAGTCTCGCATGCCATGTTGAATTCATTTAGAACCCTGACTGCAGGCACGATTTTGTCTTGCAAACCTAGTTGTTCCACGACCCTCAATCTAATGATATTGGCTGAGCTGCATGGATCAATCAATACACGCTTAACTCGAGATTTATTTATGAGTACAAATATTACCATTGCATCATTGTGGGGTTGCACGTTCTCTTAAGTGTCCTCGTCATTAAAAGACAAGGTTCCCTCCAACACATAATCTCGAGTCTGTTTTTCCCTTGTAATAGATACTTTGGTGCTTTTCAGCATCGGCCCCTGGGGAATATCGACCCTATCGATGATAATGTTAATGACGTGCTGAGGTTCCTCATGCTCGATCTGTTTATTATAATCTCTATTCCTAGAATGATTCTTGGCTTGATCGCTCATGAACTCTCGAAGAAGCCCGTTGTTGAATAGTCGGGCTACTTCATGTCTTAATTGTCGGCAATCATCTATTATGTGGTCGTGCGTGCCATGATATTTGCACATTAGGTTAGGATCCCTTTGAGATGGATCAGACTGTAGAGGCCGAGGCCATTTGGTGTCTTTGATGTGACCGATGTCAGATACGATGGTGGCGGCGCCTATGTTAAAGTTCTACTCTAATAATCGTGGTGCTCCCTTTGGCCCGATGGGCCTGTCAAAATTGTTTTTGCTCATGAGTCCCTGGTTGTTTTGACCTCAATTACTCCCCCTTTCACTTCTCACAGGGTTTCTCCCATACCCGCTACTTCTTCGGTCTCCATTGTACGTCTGATACCGATCCCTGTTTGATCTTGGTTCCTGGTCCACGTCTCTCTTGACTTTGTCTACGGCTCTGACGGGAAAGACAGAACCGGAAGGGAACCCAAGCTGGTCATCTTTGACCCTGATTTTTGATTGATACCGGTTATGCCCGTTGACTCAGGTAACAGCCAGATATTCTACCTCGGGATGGCCCGGACTCTATTCTGCTCGGCTCGCGGCTTTGGTTCTGCAACTGGGTTGTCGCTGCATGTTGAGCCTGTAGCATTTTGAAGATCACTCGTAAATAGACCTCGTCCCCTCCAATGTCTTGTGTATTTTGGGTTGTCGCTCGGGCTCCACCGCGGATGTTATTCTCGGGATCAGTAGGCAATTCGCGTTGATGGCCACATGCGAATTAGTGTCAATCGGGTCAGCGGCCGAAATTCCTATGGGGTCAACAGGTGGTACCTCGCCACTGGGTACTATATTGTTATTCTCACCATGATGACCGGACTCAGCATCCACATTTAGTGGGGTTAACTGAGAGTTTGGCATTTTGAATTTGGCCTGAAATGAGAGACACTTCAAAGAAGAAGTGTAAAATAGGGTGTGTTATAGAAGTTTGTATCAAATAGCCACTATTATCCTTAGCCCCGCGGTGAGCGTCAAACTGTTTACCCTTAAAATCAGATCACAATTGAATTTGTAAGTGGTTTTAAGGATACGCGGATTAATTTGGTACAAAGTGATAAATAAAGTCAATTTGAATAAACAAAGATAAAACAGATTCAAACCACACAAGGAAGATAGTTCCAGCCTTAGTGAAATATTTTCCCTCGAGCAGGACTCGCTATAGTCAGCACCAACGAACAAGAGAAAAAGAGCTAACAACAAAGAAAATAATACTCCTTCCGTTCCAATTCATGTGAACATGTTTGACTGGGCACGAAGTTTAAGAAAAAATGAAGACTTTTGGAATTTGTGGTCCTAAACAAGTCAAAAAGGGGCCAGGAGTATTTATGTGGTTATAAAAGCTTTTCATTAAGGGTAGAATTGTAAGTTTAAGCTAATATTATTACCAAATTTAGAAAGTGATCATTCTTTTTGGAACGGACCAAAAAGGAATTAGGTTCACATAAACTGGAACAGAGGGAGTAATATATTGCTTTGGAATACGTGTTAAAAACCTGGTTAAAGAATTATCAGACCCCTTTATATAGTAAGGAAATCACTCTAGGTACAACTCTATAAAAGGTTAAAAAAATCCCCTGATTAACTGATTGCCGGTTCTTCACCGATGCGTGCTGACATCCCCACACCCCCTAATATCGGTCAGTCACGAATATTACGGCCTTCTGTTGGACGTGCTCGGTTGCTTGACAATGTTTTTCGAAGTCGTTAAAGGCTAAGACTGATTCCAAATCATCACCCCGGTATTCTCGAGGGCGGGCGTCATGCCTCCGGATTCTGACTCGATGAGACTTTTGCCTCGATTTCAGTCCCTTGTCATCATGTCTCGAGCTTGACTTATTTTATCGGAGACCAAGCCCGATTTCACCCGTATACAATGTTCAAATAACCTTTATTAAGCACTGTTTGAGACTCGAGAGCAGGATTTAATCAGATCCTACTGTTAACTATATAAAGTTGGAAAATTTTCACATAAGAACAACTGGCTCCCTACTTTTCAATTTTATAGTCCATATTTCAATTTACAACCAACTAGCCCAAAAATAATAGGTTAATACTCAACATTCAACTCCAATAGGTTCTAAAAATTACTATTTAATTTTTAAAGAAGATTGCTAAAGCTTTTAAGTTAATTTTCGAATCAGTAACTGTGACTAAAATATTAGTTCAACAAACCAAACTCATTTGGGTGGTGAATTAAATTTTTAACAATTTTAAATATGTGGGTTTAATTTTCGAATTTGATTTTGTGAGAAATATAGAGTGGGTGTTATTTAGACTTGTTAGAAATAGTATAAGGATGTTGTATATAAAATTTGAAGTCATTTAATGGAGATTTGGACTGGTTTTGAACAAGAATTGCAACTGAAAATCGTGGAAGAAGTTCGTCTATAAATGCTTGTATAAAGGTGTATAAATGTGTATAAGATGTGTTTATACACGCATATACACTATTATACAAGATTATACATAATTGTACAAAAAACTGACTTCGTCTTCTTCCTTGCGTCTTTTATGAAGTTTTACTCAAATCCACTTCAAATTTAAATTATGAACTTCTTTTGATATTTTCAATCAATTGGAACAACACCCAATCCAAACAACTATCAAACTCGAAATATCATATTCTCGAAAGCAAAGCTTTGAATGACCTTCAATGGTGGACTTCTACTCTTCAATTTTCTTACATTGCAACTAGGTGACACTGGGGGGAAGCAGAAAATACACGGCCCCTTGAAGCATATGTAGAAGATGTGAGAAGAAGAGAGAGTGAAAGCAATGATTGTGAGAACACAGATTTAACTCCATAACTTGTAGAAGCGGTGATTGTAAGAACATAAATTTTGAATTTGCTATTGATTTCAAAATATGTACAGTATGGGCTAGGTAGGGTAAAACTTAAAAATATGGGCCATTTTTCTTGTAATTCTTTCTATAAAGTTTAAAGTGACGTCAATGTTAATTAAATCTTTTTCACTCTGCCCTTCTTTATTTAAAGAAAAGGGTCAAGTTTGTTTCTATACCATTTCAAATTAAATAAATTTATCATTTGTTAAATTTTTGGTTTAATATCACCTAGTTTGTAACAACATTTTAAAAGTGGTCGGCCACGCAATTTTTATCAACTACTATACAGAAATGACATCACGTAGTAGTTTTAAAAGGCTGATATTTAGGAATTAGCTAATATGATCTGAATTTTAATTTTTCAGTGCAATTTTTCAGGACACAAATATCCTAAAATATTTTGAAATAAGATTTTTTTTATCCAAACTCTAAAGGGGATCTTTCACAAATACCCAGGCAGGGGAAACTATTTACATGCTTCCTACCCATTTTTTTGATACACAGTCAAAGCCAATCAAATTAAGTCAAATTAAACTACTAAACTAAGTCAATTTAAGTCAAGTCAAGTCAATTCAAGCCAAGCTAAGCCAAATCAAGCTAAGCTAAACCAAATGCATAATGTGCGGGTAGGTAGGGGTAATTATTTTTAATTGTGAAGGTATATTTGTAAATAGTTTTCAAATGGGTATGAAGGGGTAATATTTTGCATAATTGCTCAAGTTTGATGATAAAATAAGTACTGACTAATTTCTAAAATGATTGTGTTTGTGTACTTCCCCAATGGCTAATACTAGAGTTGTCAATGGATATTTAATAACCTACTAAACTGACTGAAACGTACCATACCGAACCGATTTCTAGATTTTTTAAATAAAACTGTAGGTTTTATATAAATCTATAATTGTACCGATAATTAGGATAAATTTTTTATTTTATAAAAAAAAAATACCAAACCGTACTGAATAAATTCATGTAAAAAATATATTTATATATTAAGTTTAAAAAAAATAAAACATTAAAAAAATTCTTTGGGCCTTGGAATTACGAAAATAGTTACAAGCAAACAAGTAATTAAACTCAAAATCCTAATTCTTAAACCTACTATGCTACTTCTATTGAAACTGAATAATTTCCGGCATATTCACTAGCAAGACACAAGGTATTCTAGCGATTATGAGTAGCGAACTATAATTTATTGAATATGTTTCCTTTCGTATGATTAGATTTATATTTTTAAATATTTAATCTTCTATAGACTTTATTCATGAGTTCCAACTTGTTAATATCCTTCCAATCATGTGATTTATGTTTTTTTTTTTTTTGTATTTACTTTGTTTCTTTTAGGTTGTTGTAGAATAGTTGATGGATCTATACTCTACCATCTTTCATGTTTTATTAACTCATCACCATTTAAACAATAAAAATGTCTAGAGAGTTTTGCTAAGTCCTACAAAAGATGTATGTTATTGCATTCTACTTCTAGTAGTGACTTTTACATAATATTTTTTTTAAAATACCGAAAATTAACCGAATCGTACACATACAGAAAAGAAACCGACATAAATGAGACGGTTTCAAAAAATTTAATTTTGGTCATGTAATAGAATAACCGATAAATTGATGAGGTACAAATTTTATAAAATAACCGGAAGACCGAACCATTGACACCCCTAGCTAATACCCCGTCCCAAACAAATTGGGCTCCAAAACCGTCCCGTCAAAGTAGATCGATAATGGGCCGAAAGCCCAATCTTCTTAGTGAGGTGGATTTGGCCATTCTTTCGGTTTTTAAAGTAAAATAAAAGAAATATATGCGTGACTTATATTTCAAAGGCTTAATACTTAATTTGACTTATATAGGTCAATAAATATGAAGCCCAAATTCAAAAAGGTGGTGCCACGAAGAAGGGGGAAATGCACGTATACACAATTTTTGGACCAATATTGAAATTATACCCACTTTTCACAAAACTTTGCAAGTCTACTCATTTTTAGGACAACTTCAACATATAAGTCTGAAGTTACAAAAATTTTGTCTGAAGACGGAGGGTCATGTCTGAACTTCAGACATATAGGGCTGAAGTTTTTGCATATATATCTGAAGTTTAAGCATTTTTGCATGGGCTTCAGTCAGCCATATGACTAAAGTTATTTTTTGCCTGCACTTTTATATATATGGAACGTTTTTCAAATTTTCACATAGAAAGAAACCTTGGGAAAGCAATCAATTTTTGGTGCCAATTAATCACATTGGTCCCTGTATTCGTGGGTCTCTTCACAATTAGGGTATTAGTGAAATTTTTTACACGAAAACAAAGCCCTACTGGGGCAAGTTCGCATATAACCATTATTAGGGATGCTATTTAAGGATTAGTCGGAACTTATTTTTGTCCTGAAAATTTAAACTAAAAATCTCATCTTCAGGACAACTGAGAACATTTTTGTTCTGAAAATTTGACTGAAAAACTCAAATACAGGACGCAGAGGCTAATTCTTAAATGGCAGCCTTTTAGAATGGCTACCTGGTGTCATTTTTACGCTTAGCACACACACGACACCAAGCATGATTTGCACAAATAGGACACTTCGGTGTCATTATTGATTTTTTGATCTCGTTTGCCCTTTGGGCATAAGGGTGGGTATCGGTCTGTTCGGTTCGGTTTTGAATATTATCGATTTTGCCTATCGGTTATCGGTTTACAAATATCATAACCCGATAACCAAACCGATAAGATATTGGTTATCGTTTATCGGTTATCGATCATTATCGGTTCGGTTATCGGTTTACCCGATAAGATAAAACAACTAAAACAATTTCGCAATATATAAAATTGTCGAGTTCTCAATTATCTTGAACCAGAAGTCAAGAAATAGATCAGATTTCCGTTGTCTTTGACAACTTTATGGTTCATTAATATAGGATTACAAAGGTGGAATGCAATATGATTGTATTGATAATAAAACGTGGAATAGGATTCGTATGTTTAACTAGAAGTGAAAAAAAATCTGAAAAAGTGGGATAAAATAGTAAGACGACGTTACACAATCAAGTCTTTAAGTTACAGGTTATGTTACGATAATCTATATGAAGATTTATCAGAAATTATGAATTGATAATATCAGAAACTGGCTAACCCATGTATCAAATAAACAAGTTTACTGCTTAGGATTCTTAATATTCCAAAAAGAGAAACACTTGTTAAAATTATAAGTATTTTATAATTTAGATTTGTCCAAAAAGAGAGAAACACCTGTCCAAACTGAAGGCGTGATGCGACTGACGAGTGACGCCGACCTGAGTCTTGACGGGCTGACTAGTGACTAGTGACTGGTGAGGGCGTGAGCCGTGAGGCGGAGAACTGGTGAGGGCGTGAGCCGTGGTGAGGCGAAGAACTGTTGAGGTTGGGTTGTAGGGGTGCGGCGGAAAATTGAGAAAGAGGAAACTGGCTTACTGAGAATTGAGAAAGAATAGGGAAAAGGAATTGTGAAGCCCTAGTATAGTATGTATATACTTAAGGGTAAATTAGTTAATTCTTATTGGGTTATCGACTTTTACCCAATAACAGAATTGCAAATCGAGCCCGAACCGATAACCCAATAATTTTTTTTTTTACCCATTACCGAACCGTTAACCCAATAAATAATTAATGGTTCGGATTATCAGTTTTACCCGATATATGCCCACCCCTATTTAGGCAACACTTTTGATCTTAACGGTTTGTCATGAGTGAATTTATTAGTTTTGGAGTTTTCGCTCTCTGATTCCGACTTTGATGAAGTGGGGGTCGAAAAACCAAGAGCACCAATTTTCAAGGTCATTGGTATAATTTCCTGGAAAATAAAGGTTCATACTCTTCTCATTCTCTATGTCAAATTTCAGAATTTTACTTTTCAATGTCTAAGCTTCATGGTAGCAGTGGATTCAAGGTTTAGATTTGATGCATTCCATCTTAAGATTCTTAATACATCTTATATCTTTTTAAATTTTGAGTTCTTTACATATATATTTATACTATGTGATAGGGGTGTTCAAATCGAACCGAAAAACCATCAAATTGAAGATTGCTCAAAGAGACAACGTATATCAACTCCAACTGCATAATAAGTGGTGTAATGGACGATGCAAAGAAAAATTCATCTGCTACCCTTCTTATCCCAAGTTTGGATGAAACTCAACTCAGGTTTTTAATTTGCGTTAGTGTTATAATATATGTATGAAGCCAGAAGCCAGAACCCAGAACCCAGAACCCAGAAGCCAGAACCAAAACCAAAAAGCCAGAACCAAAACCAAAAAGCCAGAACCAAAAGCCAAAAAGAACATGGTCCCGGCGGGGCTCGAACCCGCGACCTTCGGCTCATAAGACCAACGCTCTAACCAACTGAGCTACGGGACCTGTTTGTTTTATTATAGATGTTTAAATAGAAATATTAGTTTTCTGTAAACTTAGTTTACCCAAAAGTTAGTTGAGTGGAGAGTAATGATCGGCATATCTACGTACTTTACTTCTAATTAATCTTTATACGAGTGTGAGCATTTTTAGATTGGTGATTTAGAAATTCGAACAAGGAAATAGAGAGAAGAATGGACATGTTTACTACCTAAGAGTATCTTCAATCCATACTCAAAAGTGAAGGGCTAAATTTGGATTTATTTTTTGGAAGAATTTGAACATATAAAGTCCATATATTTCACATTGAATATCTATTAGTGGCAACGCGAAAAAAGAAACAATTTGCTAACAATAAGAATATGAATGAACTAAAATTGCAACAGATGGCGAAATTGAACAATTTAAGATCGCAAATGATCAGAGAAGGTGTACCTCCCTTCTATTATTACGAGGAAAAAAATATTGCTAGCTTTATGAAACGATTCTATGAGAAACAATTTTCTGCAGAAGGGCCAAAAATGAAGAAATTTTAAATGGGTTGATGTAAACCACCTAATTATCCACATACGTTGATAGAATTCTATTGTCTTCACATATCATAATAAATCATAAGTTTATTGTATTGGAAATATCAAATGATTCCAATATTCTTGGCACACTCCTATCACGTCAAAGATTATAATTGAACCTAAATCATGAACTTTATCATAATTGAGATAATTATAAAGTGGATTGAGACAAGATGAATATTAATACACGCACAAATAGTTAGAAATATGTCATCTGGCCATACACATGTCCTAAAGGAAAAAATGGTCCAAATCCCACATATTTTTCTTTCATTTTTTATATTATCCATCAAGAGGGTTTAGTTCGAAATGATTGAATCATTAGCAAAGTGCTCTAACAAAACTAGATTAACTTGAATCCTCTTGATAAATGCTCACGGCTAAAATCGGACAGTCCGATTTTCGGATTATTATGGTATTTCGTAACCCACCTTCAGAAGGGTCGAGGCACAACTCGAGGTTCAACCCCGAGGGAGCACATCGGGGATTCTCCACGCTCGACCTCAGGACGGTGAACTCTCAAAAGGCACGCGAGTAGAGCTGACCAGGTCTGCAAGAATAATACAAGTCTGTACCATGACATTAATAGTTGTACCATCTGTTTATATTTGTAATAAATGCGCATGTACTATGTTGGATTCCCCCACCTATATAAATAGGACCCTTGTCATTTTGTACAGATGATACTCAATACAAGAACAAGAACATTCTCTGCTCTCTAACTTAAATACACTCTACGTCTCTACCGTTGTTCCTTTGATTTATTGCTTACATTTATTGTGTTTCATTGATTGTTCTTCATTTATTACTCATCATTGATCATAAAGAGCCGTCTTCGAGGCCCTTAGAACTGTTAGTTCCTTATCGACCGTCCCAGTCAAGCACATTAGCTCGACCTCGAGGCCCGATTTAGGCCACCTCGAGACCCCGATCTCGCCATTGCTCAGTTTGCTTAACTCATTACCTTTGCTCTCATCTCGTTTTTCCCTCGAGACCCCGATCTCACCATTGCTCGATTTGCTTAACCCATTACCTTTGCTCTCATCTCGTTTTCCTAACTCACACTTAGCATCTATTTCCTTACAACTAGTATTAAAATAAATCACATATTTTTAGAACCTCACAATCAAATTTAATTGTGATTACCATTTTCAAGGTAAACAATAAAAATATTGATTAATCACCAAAGGTTACGGTGGAGCGACAAATACTCTACCATCCTTAATAAGAGGTTTCGGGCTTGAGACTTGGATATAAAATTATTTTTGTTAGGGAGTGCTTTACCTTCCAAAAAGGATTTTGTCCCTGATTAGTCGAGCTCTAAATTCGGTATCAAATACAGAGTAAGAAATAAAAAAGAATAAGTATCACTAAACCACAATATCTCATTCAGAACACTTTTTCTTTCTATTTTTTTCGATTTTTCTGAAAAGGAGCCTTGGAGTAATGATAAAATTATTTTCGGATGACTTATAGGTCACGATTTCAAGTCGTAGAAGCAATCATCAATACTTGCATTAAGATAAACTATTTACGTCAAACCTAAGATACGATTCTTTTCTGAACCCTACGCAAATACAAAATACTTTACGTGTCGAACTGCTTACAGGGAGTCGTACAATTGAAACAATTAAAGAAAATGTAAAAGAAAGGGATGACATATCTATAAGTTAGTCAATTTGGTCAGGCCATCATAACTAGTCACAAACCATCAAAACCATCCACTGGTTTATCATATATATTATATTAATAAATACACAATTAGCTACGTACACCATAAACTATAACGTTTGGAATAGTATACCACTTTACGATGTCATTTGGTGGACACTGACTCATTTAACTTAAAATTAAAATAATACATCCTAGTATTAGCTGGTCTTGCTTTATAACCACGCTACATATTCTTTTTCTTTTGTTTTCCATATATTGTTGTACACTATTTTTGGGTTCGACTATCCAAATTTACGTCAAAATAGTCTACTTCGTCTTGATTTACGTAACACTCTTTTGTCTTTAATTAGTTTAAAAAAATAATTATATTTTTTATTATAAATAATTTAGCTTAAAATTTATAATTTTACCTTTAATTAGATGATTTACTACGACACAAATATATACGATATACTTTTAGACTGCAGATTTTAAAAATCTATTTTTCTTATAATGATGAGTTAAACACTACCACATAAATTATGGTCGAACAAAAAAAAAGTGCTTCTTATCTAATATAGGGTATACATAACTTATGATTATCCTTCATAAATTAAATGTTCAATGTTCGGGAGAAAATATGCATACACCTTCCAATCAACCAATCTAGAAAAACATCTTTTCTGTATTCAACTAACTTTTTCACTTTTCTTTTTGCAAGATATTTTAGCTGACGATTAATATAGTACTATGATATTCTTGGTGCTGAGTCACTGATGGCCCCCTCAAAACCTTGGCCTAAAGATGTTTGCCATTATTATTGCATGTCAAAAAGTGAAAACTCATTTACGCGTAACATTTAAAGTGAAAATATTGACAGTAGATTTCACCAAAAAGGAATAAAAATGTGTATACGGCTAGCCCTTTGTATGAGTAATCGAGACTGAAATATGATAGGCCAAGGTCCAACATTGTATTATATCGAGCCATGGTTCGAAGTTAGATTGTTGAGCTCGTGACCCAGAGACCGTTCAAGATCGATCAAGATCGAGACCGAGCAAAATAGAGATCGAGGGAGACTCGAGGAAAGTTTACCGAGTCAAGAGTAAGACTCCACTACTATATAAAGGATATGTGATCATTTATAAAACACATTACAACGCAATACAAAGCAATACACTGCCTTCTTTTAGCTTTCAGTATCTTGTTACTCTATTCATATATCAGTGGAATCTTTCACTTGGTTCGAGGGTGACTGAACTCGAGGGCCAAGGCTATACATTTCGTTTGGTTTGCATTTATTTCTTTTACAGTCAATTCCAATATTAATTTATATATTTTTTCAGTTTGTGTCCAAGTTATATCACGTATCCTTAATACCACGTATAAATTCAGTTGTTACCCGTTTTTAGGGTAAACAGTTTGGCGCCCATCGTGGGGCTAAGGATAATAGTGATTGTCTGGTACTAACCTTCGTTAACACACAATATTTTACACTTGTTCTTGTGAGTATCTTTGATTCCAGATCAACTTGTCGACCTCTCAAGCAGCACCCGTACACGTGGACAATGAATTCAGTCATCATGATGAAAATGACAACATAGCCGCCCCAGAGAACAAAGTACCTCCAGTTGGCCTCGATGGAGTTTCGACCGTAGATACAATCGACGTCAGCTTCGATGTAGCCATTAATGCAAATTTGACTGTCGATCCTGAGAGTAGTGTCCGCAGGGATGTTCGATCGACCGCTCAAAGCACACATGAAGGCGAAGAAGGCGGAATCAGCCTTCGGGTGATCTTCGAGATGTTGCAGGCTCAGCAAGTTGCAATAGCACAACTCCAAAACCAGAATCATGCAACAAGCAAGATCGAGTTTGAGTCGTCCTAGGAAGTAATTCATAGGGTCAAATCGGTGTCAAGAAAATCGAACAGAAATGAATCGGGGACCTATCCCGCGATAATGAAGATGCTCGAGGAACTAATGAAACGAGTTGAATAGGGGAAAAATAAAATCGAAGCAAATGACAAAAAGGTGGAAACCTATAATTCCAGGATTGATCAAATCCCGGGGGCACCACCGATATTGAAGGGTTTGGATTCCAAGAAGTTCGTACAAAAGCCCTTCCCACCGAGCGTGGCTCCCAAACCGATCCCCAAGAAGTTCCGCATGCATGAGATTCCTAAGTATAATGGAACAACCGACCCCAACGAGCATGTCACCTCTTACACATGTGCAATTAAAGGGAATGATCTGGAGGACGACGAGATTGAATCTATGTTACTAAAGAAATTTGGGGAGACCCTGTCAAAGGGAGCGATGATATGGTACCATAATTTACCACCTAACTCTATCGATTCTTGTAGCATCCTTGCAAATTCTTTTGTAAAAGCAAACGTCGGACCATATAGGTCGGGACTAGGAAGTTGGACCTTTTCAAGGTAAAGCAGAAGATAACGAGATGCTCAGAGAGTTTGTGTCTCGGTTACAAATGGAAGGAATGGATCTACCACCGGTTGCCGATGATTGGGCCGTTCAAGCTTTCGCTCAAGGACTAAGTATACGAAGCTCGGTGGCTTCACAACAGTTGAATCATAACTTAATTGAATACCTGGTTGTTACCTGGCCGTGAACATATGCCCAAGTCACAGCCGGGTACTCTATTAAATTATGCTTCAGTTATCATGATGCGATCGAACTCCGCTCATTTAATCCCTGGGTGAAATCTTGAACAGCCCAATCGTTGGTAACTGGTGGTAATTCCATACGTTCCATTTGGAATCGAGATACGAACTCTCTTAGAATCTCGTTATCCCTATGCTTCACTTTGAAGAGGTATGATTTTCTAGTTACAACCTTTATAGCACCAACATGTGCTTTTACAAATGAATCCGCTGACATGGAAAACGAATCGATAGAATTTAGCGGCAAGTTATGATACCAAATCATAGCTCCTTTTGACAGGGTCTCCTCGAATTTCTTTAGCAATACATACTCGATTTCGTCATCCTCCAAATCATTTCCTTTTATCGCACACGTGTAAGAAGTAACATGCTCATTGGGGTCCGAGGTCCCGTTGTAATTAGGTATATCGGGAATTTGGAACTTCTTTGGGATGCTTCGGAGCCGCACTTGGAGGGAATGGTTTTAGCACAAACTTCTTGGAGTCCATTCCCTTTAAGATCGGTAGTGCCCTCGGTATCTGATCAACTCGAGAGTTATAGGTTTCCACCTTCTTGTCGTTGGCCTCGATTTTCTTCTCCCGATTCTATTCTCTTAGTAAGCTCCTCGAGCATTCTCATTATAGCAGGGTCAGTTGTCGAAGTATTGTCACTTGATCTTTCAGGCACTGGCTTGGTACGGCGAGTAGCCTCTAGTTTGACCCTATTTGGTGCCATGTGCTGATTTTGCAATTGAGCAATGGCGTTCTGTTGGGCTAGCAACATTTCAAATATAACTTGGAGACTGACACCTTTGTCTCCTCTGCCCTGAGTACCTCGACCGTCAGTTCGACCCTCTCTGCGTACACTTCCATCGGGGTCCCCGCCTAAATACGCATTCTAAGCAACATGTGAACCGACATCGACCGGGTTGACGGGTGGTGCTCCTCCGAGGTTAGCTTGTGGAACCGCGATTCCCGGAGCGATAATATTCTCGTTCTCTCTGTGGAGTCCGAGACCGTTATCACCATGTGTAGCTGTGTTTTGTGAATTTGACATGATTTTACCTGAAAACAACATTCTTGACAAGAAACAAGTGTAAAATAGCGTGTTATGTTAGAATTAGCACTGAACAATCATTATTATCCTTATCCCCACGGAGGGCGCCAGACTGTTTACCTCGAAATACGAGTATCAATTGAACTTGTAATGTGGTTATAATACGTGATCTAATTCAATGCCAATTGGTAAATAGTTAAATAAATAAAGGAATTAAATGATTGCAATAGATCAAACCAGTGCCGTTCGCAAGCTATCGACTTCGGCTTGGAGTAGTGTCGAGATCAAACGTTAAGAACCACAAAAATAATATGAACAAAATGGACAATAAGAAAGGTAGAGAATTAAGAGCGAGTAAAAGAGCAGAGTGTTTGTTATTTCTCAGTGATTGCGTATATGATAATTGTGTGTTACAAATTAACATGGTTCCTCTTTATATAGTAGAGGAACCCTAAATAAGGTATAACTATAGTTTCGGAAGTAAAATACATGATTGATATCAATAACCGTTAATGGTTCTTCCAATTCCGAGATTATCTCCGAAATTGGTGGTCGATCGCGGATATCTCGTGATTCCGTTACTTCGGTGTCGATTTAGCATGATCATGATCCCTTAGTCTTTGAGTTCTTCAAGCCCGAACTTGCTTCGATATTGGCTCACTCTCGAGGCATACCCTCGAGCTCGTAAAATCGGGTATGGTCAATTCTAACCGTATACATTATTTTATATATATATATATATATATATATATATATATATATAAATATATATCACGATCAATTAAATTTTCAGCGTATGAATGTTTACTCAAAAGAATTTCAGTGTCAGTTTATTTTGCAATTAAAATCTTTAAATAATAATACATTATCTTTTCAAAACATTATAAACTCCAGACAACTATGCCTCTAATTTAGCCAATAATTTAGTAGTAGTACGACGATGTGGATAAACATAAGGAAGAGGACCAGATTTTTCAAGATCATTCTACCATTATTTTTAAGTTTCTATAACAAGGCAATTTTCACTACCCCATAACTAATTACACTCCAAATTTAGAGAGACAACTTTTATTGTTCCATACCTAATATTTTACTAAAATTATAACGTGGGGAAAAGTTGAATATATTGTTTTGTCATTAGTTACTATTGTACTCCTTTATTAGGTTTTGACAGGGACCAGATATGAAGGTTACTTCCACCCACTTTATCCATATATATATATATATATATATATATATATATATATATATATATTATATTATTAAAATTATTATTTGTTGGTATTTAATTAATTTTTGATAAATAAATAGTCATTAATATATTGAGTTAGTCATGGATAGAAAATGAAATTAGGGATCACAGTTTACAATTAGTTTGTTTTTAATAATTTACATAAAATTAAACTATAAATTATAACTGATTAAGTTGCTCCAATTAACATAAAAAAGATTTCGTGCTATAATACTGATTTTAACCTCCGGTCGATGTCAAACACAAACATCAAATTGAAAATTTGATATAAATGGTATTAGAAAAAAATACATAAGTTACCCCCTGAATTATGCATCAAATCCCCGTTAACGAAAATTATCTTACACACTCAACCTTTTCAGCGTGTGTCTAATACACACCTCTTTTTTTTACCAGTTTTAAAAAATATGTGCACTGTTATGGACTAATAAGACCATGACATGTGTCATTGTTAGTTTTTAAGAGAAAATATTTAAAATTAATTTTATACCCCCAATTTAAAAAATCCTCTAACATCTCCATCTTCTTTTGCTTTCCCCCACAGTTGGCATCATCGGAAAAAAGACATTGCCATATCCAATTTCTATAATAAACCCAAAGTCAAGAATGAAAGGGATGAAACTAAAATAGCAATTTCTTTGTTTTTCATTTTCCTCCTTCATTTTTCAGATCTCATACCACAATTAGGCAAAGTAAATCAAAGTTAGTTTTTCATTTTCATGAATTAAACAACTTCACTATGAATAAAATCTCAAATCTTCCCTTATATGACTGAAATTGAGTTGCTGATTTTATCATTTCAGTCAATTTTTATGAAATACAAAAGATTATTTATATAAAGATTAGATGTTTATGTTGGTTTTAATGATAGAAAATGACGCACGAGAAGTTTGGAAGGCAATTTTAAAGAAAATTTACAATACCTTAATTAAATTCTTCATCATGAGTTTTGGTGGATTTTGTAAATGGCAGAGAATGAACGAAACATGAAGGGGTTTTGGGGAAGACCGGAGAGGAGGAGGGGGAGGGGG
>ML266505.1:0-37473 GCA_005239495.1 Nicotiana undulata
TGTTTGTAAATGAGGGTGTAATTCGATTAAGAAGAATACTTGAGCCTAATTATTGGTACCAACAAAATCCATTAATTTAGATGCTTAAACGGAAATTGGGAATTGTGAGATTGAGCAATTTGACTTGTGTTTAAAGGAGTAGAACCTCATTGAGTGATTATTTTTGATTTGCTTGAGGACAAACAAAAGTCTAAGTTGGGGGTGTTGATGAGTGGTGATTTTACCACTCATTTTAGCCTTTTCTCATTAGATTTTGTATTGTTAAATGATAATTTGAGGTCGTTGTTAGTNAAGTTGGACAAAAAGCGGTGAAAATGTGCATAAAGGCTTCACTGATTCCGCACCTACGGATTCTAGGACGCAAGAGCGACCTCGCGCCTGCGAGGAATACTCGCCCCTGCGAAGCTGTCTCAGGCACACAAAACTCGCACCTGCAGTGTTTTTTACGCACTTGCGGAACCGCAGTTGCGACCAAATGTCCGCAATTGCGATGGAATTCAAACCAGCATAATCTCGCACCTGCGATGGAATTCACGCACCTGCAGAACCGCAGGTGCGACCAAACATCCGCATCTGCGGAAAAGTGACACAACTCAAAACCCGCACCTGCGAGAAATATTCCGCCCCTGCGGAATCGCACCTGCGATGAATCTTCCGCAGGTGCGGTAGTCGGGCATCAGATTTGGACAAAGGTGTAAAATCACATTTTTCCAACTTCAACTTTTATATACTCGACCTAGCAGCCATTTTTAAGTGACATCTAGGGCTTTTTGGCAAGAACATAATATTGGGAATATATTTTGAGCTTTGTAAATATATTTTGAGTAGAGAAGAACAAGTATTGATTTGTGGGTTTGCACACACACTTTGGATTTGTAGATTTCGACATTGTGGTGAAGTTTTCTTTACCCATTTGTGTTTATTTCTTCATTTCCTTGCTTTGTATTGTATATCTAAGTGTGTAGTATTTTTCCAACACTTGAATATGGTTTATGGGAATATTCATGTTTAAAGTGTGGATTAAATACCTTGTTGTGCTTATGTATTGAATGATTTTCATATATTTGTGAAGTGGGTGTTTGTTATTTTAATTATTCTTGTTCTTTAATGTTTCCAAAGGGATTAGCTAACCCTAGGACTCGCCCATTAACTCCGAATTAGTTTTGGAAAAGATTATTTGGGGTTGGGAAAGATTAATTAACAAGAACTTGAGGCTTTAACCCTCATTTTATAGATTCTACCTAGGGATAGGATTGAACTACTTGTAGCCAAACTCGGAAGTGCTTAATCTCCTAATTGGGTTAGGGATAATTCAATTAGGAAGTCTTGTTAGTCTTTGGGAAAAGCTAATTAAGAAATGTTATCCATGGCTAATTAACATTACCCGCTCATATTTGTAAAATCGTGAAATACATTGGATCGTTACTCGAGTGTAATACCCGAAGCATCGATACTTGTTGCCCTCGATCATTTTAATTTCTTTCTAGGATAGTTTATAGTTTCGCATTTAGTTATAAACAATCATCAAAAACCCAAAATCATATTTGTTTGGCACTGCATGATAAGTGATAATTCTCTAGCATTCCTAACGCCCTCATATTGTTCTCTGTGGGATTTGACCCCAACCTTGTTGGGTTACTATATTTGACAACGATCTCTTACATTCTTTTAAGGTGTAAATTGAGCGTATCATCGATGCATAACTGATAGCGGTCGCTCACATTCGCATACGAACGCGTGGAAGGAATTCAAAGAGTTACGCTTCAAGCTGAATCAATGTCGCACGATAAGGAAAGAAAGATCGGAAGGTTATCCTAAATGCCCCGTAGCCTCTCGAAGATAGGTATGAATGTCATCATACTGATCTGCAAGACTCTACTAGACACTTGCTCATGACTTGTAAAACCTAAGAACCTAGAGCTCTGGTATCAATCTGTCACAACCCGAAATTTGAACAGTCGTGATGGCACCTAACCCAACCCGCTAGGTAAGACAATTAACAACTATCCGATTCCAATGAAATTTAACAAGACAATTAAGTAAAAGAAATTATCTGAATCTTATACATTTTCCTAGGACTTCTAGTACAAATCATGAGCTTCTAAGATAAGAATTTATAAATCATGAGCTTATATGTTCGAAAAGTACATTAAATTTTTTATATATTCTAAGGCTACCATAAACAAGAGGCAGCTATAACGGGAACGCAGGTACATCTTCAAATCGAGCTCCCGTCGATCTCAGCAATGTCAGCAGCAAACATCTCCACGCAAGATGCACAAGTATAGTATGAGTACAATCGACCCCATGTACTCAATAAGTAACAAACCTAACCTTTGGTTGAAAGTAGTGACAAGCTAGAATAAAGGTCGGGTCCAACAATAATTCATAACCAGGTAAGTCAAGTAATAAAAGAAGTAATTCATAGATGGAATGCTCATCTTATTCATAGTTTCCTGAAAAAACTTTTTCGCCTTCATAGTATCTCATTGAAATCCCAAATCCTTTACTGAAATGGTCAAAAAATATGAGTAAGGTTGAAAATAGTAATAGTTTCCAAAAATCCTTTCAACAATAAATAAGATTTTCAAATTATCTTTCCATATGGCCACTATAACGTATATCACTATGCCCATATCTCAATATGTGTGATAAATCATGAATGACATGATACTATACAACATGAGGAAAATATATCTCTATACCTATATGTCAAGTGAGCATATCAAATGTGATGCAACTCGGTAAAACAATATTCATACTCTCAAAGTATCAGTTCACTTAGTCTTTCCAGTCACTCAGTCCTCACAGCCACTCAGTCCTCCCAGTTCACTTAGTGTTCACAGTCATTCAGTCCTCCCAATCACACGGCAATCGACACTCGCACTCAGTAGGTACCTGCGCTCAGTGGAGGTGTGTACAGACTCTAGAGGGGCTCCTTCATCCCAAGCGCTATATCAGCCAATCATAGCATAAAATCACTGAAACATGCTACTGTGTGCAGCCCGATCCCATAAATACCCTCACAATCAGGCACTCGGCTTCACTCAGTCAACAATCTCTCCAGTCGTTCGGGCTCTCAATGTCATGAAATATCAGCCCAAAAATAATTATATGATATGCCAATATGTAAAAACAGAAACTGAGGTATGATATAAAATGAAGGAACATAACTGAGTATGAAATTGCAATGTAACCAAATAAACAACAGTAACGACCTCAATGTGTCCCAACAAAATAAGCATGTAGCCTAGACATGGTTTCTAACATGAATCACAGCTCAATAGCTCTAGTATGTATAGATTCCATGGTTACAGATAAGATCAGGTAACTACACAGTACCACAGAAATAACGGAATTACAACTGACATGGTGCACGCCCACATGCCCGTCACCTAGTATGTGTGTCACCTCAACATCAACCACATAACACATAATTTGGGGTTTCATACCTCAGCAACAAGTTTAGAAATGTTACATACCTCGAACGCGCCAATTCAAATACCGAGAAAGCCAAGCGATGCTCCAAAAATGTCATCTTGCACGTTCCGACCTCCAAATGGCTCAAAAATAACCAAAAATATCTCAAATACATGAAACAATGCTAAAGGAACCAATCCCAATCGACAAAGGTCAAATCTTGAATCAAAAGCCCAGAAGCAGCCAAACGTCAAACCCGGGCCCGCACCTTGGAACCCGACAAAACTTACAAAATCGATAACCCTTTTAATTACGAGTCCAACCATACTAGTTTAACTCAAATTCGACTCTAACTCAGTGTTCAAAACTCAAAAATCCGATTTATGAAGTTTTTGACAAAAACCCCTAATTTCCTCTTTAAATTGATTAACCAATTGCTAAAAATGAAGATAGATTCATAAAATCTAATCAAAACCTAGGGTAGAACACTTACCCAAGTCCTTGTGATGAAAAATGCTCCGAAAATCGCTCCATTCCGAAGTCTGTAGCTCAATATGTGATAAAAATGACCAACCCTCTAACTTAAAGCATTCTGCCCAGCGTTTTTCGTAATTGCAGACAGTAGGTGGCACATGCGACCTTCGCTTCTGCAGTGAAAACTCTTCTTCTACGGAAATGGCCTTTCCCTGCAACCCCCACACATGTGGTATCAAACTCCGCTTCTACGAAGACTTTCGCACCTACGCTTCCAATTCCTCGCACATGCGCATCCGCACCTATGCTCATTTCTCCGCCTCTACGATCTTCCTCACCCAGGTTCTTCTCGCTTATGAAAATCATCTAACGCTCATGCGACCATCGCACATGCGCAAACCAGCCGCAGGTGTGATCACGCCACATCTGCCACCAATAACTTGGCCAATAATGATCCAAACAAATCTGATCCTCGTTTGAAACTCACCCGAGATGTTTTGGATCACGTTCGAACATTCCGACAATTCCCATAACATAATACGGACCTACTCGAGGCCTCAAATCACGCATAACTACATTGAAATGATGAATCTCACCTCAAATCAAACTTAAGGAACTTTCAACTTCCAACTTCCAAAACTCACGACGAAACATACCAAATCAATTCGGAATGAACCCTAATTGGCACACAAGTCCCAAATGACAAAACGAAGCTATTCCAATTCCCAGAATCACAATCCGAATCTGATATCAAAAATTCATCTTCCGGTCAAACTTATCAACTTTCCAAACCTTCAAATTTCCAATTTTCGCCAATTTGTGTCAAAACTAGAAACATCCAAATGCAAATTCGGGTATACGCCCAAGTCCAAGGTCACCATCCGAACCTATCGGAACCCTCAAACTCCGTTCCGGGGTCAAATTCACAAAAGAAAATCTTGGTCTACTCGTCCAACTTGAACCTTCAACAATAAGATTCATTCTTCCAATTCTATTCTAAATAACCTGAAAACAAAAACTGATAAGTCATAATACATCATACGGAGCTACTCATATCTGCAAACTACCGAGCGAAGTTCAAATGCTCCAAACGGTCGGTCGGGTCGTTACAAAAACATTTCTTGCAAATGCGAAGGCGCATGTGTTCTTCTTTGTTAGCAAATGCGAAAGTCCTAGGAAGAGAGTTTATATTCGAGGCTTTTGTCATTTTCTCCATATTTTGAGTTTTAGACCCCTATTTTGGGAGATGTTTCATGGGGTTTTCAAGAAAATCAATTGGGTAAGTGTTTTTCACCTAGAATTTATTATATTCATTCATTTTATCTTTATTATTATCATTTAATTAGTGTTTTTGCATTGAGGAAAGTGGGGATTTTTGAAGAAAACTTTCAAAATGTAAAATCATGATTTGAGGGACGAATTTGTAACGGAATGTGATAATTTTAGTATGGTTGAACTCGTGTAGAAATGATGTTCGGGTTTTGTGAAATTTGTCGGGTTCCGAGGTGCGGGCTCGGGGGTCGACCTTTGGGTTGATTTTTAGATTGTTATAAAGATTGAGGCTTTATGATCTAGAATAGTTTCTTATGAGTTTTATCTATGCTTTGACATTATCTTGGCTAGATTTGAGCCGTCTGGAGGTTATTTCACCTGAGAAGTTCATTTTTGAGTATCAGTCTGTCTTCTTTGAGGTAAGTATCTTGCCTGACCCTTTGTGGAGGAATTACTCCTTAGGATTTGAGTCTTTTATGATGATTGTATCATGTAAAGTCCATGCACGTGAGGTGACGAATACGTGCTCGGGCTTATTTGTGTAAAGTTGGTCTTTTAGGGTTCTTAGGTTCTTGCATTCACTAAGTATGAAGATGTTTTTGTTATGATTAAGTTTTCATAATTACTAGTTTCACTCTACCTGCTTTAATTGAAATTAAATGCTTCATAATTCACTTTTATTGTCTATTTGACTCTTATATGACTTAACTGAAGATTGTTACCTCTTCTATTGCCATGCTATCTTTTCCTAGATGCTTATCTTTATTTGAAATTATTATCATTATCTCTTCTGTAATTGATTAGCCTTAATTGAGGTCATGATTATCCTTTCCGTTGCATATCTTTAATTGTAATTATTGTACCTCATTCGTGAGTACTAAATCCTAAATGAAGCTAGTTATCCTTTATCATAGTTGACTTATCCTTAATTGGAATTATTGAATCTTGATATCTCCTTTGTTGTTGAATTGTACTTTGTGGAACCATTTTTACATATTATTTTCTTCCTTGTTGAATTGTTTCTTTTTATGACTAGCATTCTCTATTGTAGCTATTCCTTGTGAACTAGTTCTTCTGTTTCTTTGAGTTCTAGAATTTTTGAGATGATTTATTTTTCGTAGTCCTATATTATTGTCATTGTTACTGTTGTACTTGTTTTTGTGATGCACGAGGTTTCTGTCGAACGGTTCTTATTGTGATGCACGAGGTTTCTGTCGTGGGAATGTTATTTGGTTGCAGAGGTTTCTGTCGTGCTATTGTTACTATTGATATCTACACATGCAGCGTGATAAGGCGGGCTATATATCTGGGTTGCGCATGTGGCGAGACGAGGTAGGAATATTATTATGCATGTGTGGTGAGACAAGGCGGGCATTTACTTTATTGTTGCACACCTAGCGAGACAAGGTGGGCTATATCAGGGATTGATTTGTGATGGCCCGGGGGAATTCTTATTGTTGATGTTTTATAGTGGTACACTTACCTGTGTGAGTTTTATTTTGTTTAAAATTGTGGGGAAAACATTCTACATGTTGTCCATATCTTTTTCTATATTTACTAGTTGGAATGAACTATGTTAGGACACTTGCACAAGCATACACGTAGTTAATCACTCTTATGGTCTAAAAGGATTTATCTCGATATTGTTGAGTAATGATGCACACCCTTGTTTACTTGCCCTCGATGCGAGAATAGGTCTATTGGCACGTGAGTCGTCAGTGTTGTTATAAGTTTATAATGAGGGCACATGATACCAAGTGTTTGGGGTTTCGGAATTTGGACCCGTGAGAAATGTGGATATTCTGAGGTTCGGTACCTAATGGAGATTAATGGTTAAACCTGGTGTGAAAGCAGTCATTTGTTTTTGAGTTGTTACTTGCCTTTTCTTTATCCGTGATTACGGAATTTAAAATGTGTTCCGTTTATTTTACTATGTCATTATTTTTGGTGTTCCGTTGTTAGTTGTTGTTTTTCCTTTCTTACTGCAATTACTGTATTATTTGTCATTTTGTGTAGTCTTATTATACAGATATCGTACTATGTTGTTCCTACACTTATACGTGTTCAGGTTATTTAGTCTAGTAGGTGTCTTGACTGTTCCTCGTCCATACTCCACTGAGTATAGTTTTGATACTTGTTGGGTACCGTTGTGGTGTACTCATACTATACTTCTGCACATTTTTGTACAGATCCAGTTTTTTTGAAGTTAGTTGACCGTTAACTAGTTGTGCGGATCGTTGTTGTGGAGACTCAAGGTTAACCTGCTACCGCATTCGCAGGATTTGGAGTCACCGTCTAGTTTTTGCATTGCACTTTTTACTCTTATTTCGAAACAATTGCATTTTAGAGGTTTCCAGCAATCTCTATAGAGCTTATAACTTGTACTACCGGTTTTGGGATTGTAAATTTTGTAGAGATTTCTAATTCAAAATTGTTATATGTTAGCTCAATATTGTTGTTATTTCAGTTAATGTTAGGCTTACCTAGTCCCTAAGACTAGGTGTCATCACGACACCCAACAGAAGGAAAATTAGGTCGTGACAAGTTGGTATCAGAGCTCTAGGTTCATAGTTGCTACGAGTCATAAGCGAGTTTAGTAGAGTCCCGCGGATCGGTACAGAAACGTCTGTACTTATCTTCAAGAGGCTACAGAACTATTAGGACAGTTTCACTTCCTTCATTCCTATCGTGTGAGTTTATTGATCACGAAGTTTGAGCTTGTATGAGGAGTCGCTTGTAGCTCCAGTTGGAGGACAGGTACCGTAGGCGCCTGTTGTTACCCTCGGACTTCAGGAGACCTTAGCACAGTTCCTTAGCATGTTTGGTACATTGGCTCAGGCGGGGTTGATTCAGGTTGCACCAGCTACTTCATAGACCGGGGGAGGAACCCGGACTCTCGCTACCCACACTCCAAAGAAACGAGTTCACGTTAGTCAGGTTCCAGGTATCATGGCGACACAACTTGTGGTTCAATTTCAGCCCATGGTTAGGGCAGCAGCATTTAAGGAAGAACAACTAAGACTTGAGAGGTACAAGAAGTACCACCCTCCTACCTTTAGTGGATTGGAGAAAGATGATGCCCAAGGTTTTCTGGAGGAGTGTCACTACATTCTCCATACTATCGGTATTGTGGAGATGAGCGAGGTTGCTTTTACTATGTTCCAGGTCAAGGGAGCGGCTTATCAGTGCTGGCGGGCGTATGAGTTATGTAGCCTGGTCGAGGCCGTTTCACTTACATAAGTTTAGTTTTTGGAGATGTTCCTGAGAGAGTTTGTACCTGAATCCCTTCGAGATGCATTGCGCGTGGATTTTGAGCAGTTGCGCTAGACACACTATGTTAGTATCATAGTATGCCATTGATTCAGTGATTTGGACATACATAAACTTGCTTTGGTCTCTACAGTTAGAGAGCGCGTTCGTAATTCATTGAGGGGCTCATGCATGATATTCAATTCAGCATGGCTCGAAAGTTGGAGTTGAATATTTCATTTCAGCAGGTGGTATGGCTCGCACACTGATTGGAGGGCATGTGGAACCAGGAGAGAGAGGACAGGCGGGGTAGGAGAGAGAGGGAAGGCGAGGTCAAGAGAGAGAGGACAGGAAGGAGAGGAGGCCTCATAGACCAGGAAGATCCACTGGTCTTTATTTTGGAGGAAGGGTGTGGCATGGTTGTGGGTCAGCCAGTTTAGTTTGCACTTCAGGCTTTGCACGGTGTTCCAGGTGCTCATGGATCTCAAAGTACCCGTACCGCACAGTTTCCACAACCACGTCAGTAGAGAGGTTACTTTGAGATTGGAGATACCGGCCACATGGTGAGAGATTGTCCCTGACTCCGGACAAATGTGTCATAATTGGGTATCCAGGCTAGTGGACGGCACCCAAGAGGGGGAAGCCCGACCCCCTGATGTGTTTCATATAGTAGGCTTGAGGCCATTGTGCCAAATTATGCCATACATGTATGATTTCGGCTTGGTATAGAGGGGCACCATTCGTATTTTCTTTCGGTTCTTCTTGTCGGGGTGAGTTCCCCTATTTGTTGCTCCACCTATGAGTGAGTTCATGACTAGTATTTCTTTTATGTGTTTGCCCCTGTTGGGAGATTCTATGAGTGGTAATCATGTCTATCATTTGTTTTTATTTATTATTCAGAGTTACGAGAATAGAAGTGAATTCGTGTTGTCCATTGTGGTAGGTTTTGATGTGATTCCAGAGTAATTTGGTTACGATTTGTGATTTAGATGCTTAATCGGGGGGAGAGTTCAGTAAGTGTTATGATTTTATTGGAAGAATTGAGTTAGTGGAAGGTTCCAAATGGTATGATGTGTATTCTGCTTGTTATTCAGAGTTGAGGGTGAGACCCTCGCGATTTCATGTGATTTGATATGTTTGAGTCGGGCTGCTGTCACGCCCCAAACTCGTGGAGCGCGACCGACGCTCAACCGAGTGAACCTGGCCGAGCAAGCATGTTAGTTTTCTTTCTACCCAAACTCATCAATGAATAAATAGAAAATATATCTCATTAATTAAACATCAAGGGGATTTCATTAGCAAGCCCAATTTCTATTTCCACTAGCAGCTCCATTCATAATTTCCAAAGTACGAGTTTATAGATTTATTGAAAAATATGTTTGCCAAATAACAACATTTCTAATTCAATTCCCAACATCAAATACCACCCAGAATTAGTCTACGGAGCCTCTAAGTACAACTGAAGAGTAATATGGAAATACCAACAACAAGGCCCCGGCTATACCTCAAAACACAGTACATGAGAAACAAAATATACATGACCCCGTAATGAAGTAGGTCTCACCAAGTCAGCTGGAAAAAGAGTAGCGATATCACTGATCAACGATGCCTGTTATGGAATCATCTGCATCTATTAAAGAAGTAGTGCCCCCGACAAAAGGGATGTTAGTATTGTCGAATAGAACTAGTATGTATAACTAAACACCATCTCAATAGAATGAATAATAATACAAAAATGGGGGAGCATCATGAATTCAATAGAAGCCTCAAACAATAACAAAACATCAAGTTAAGAACCACATAGGTTTTCAAGTAAATTTCCATGTTTTAGGTAGGGAGCTCTTTAATTCCGGTATGCCATTATTCACAATGCCACCGTACTTTTACACGGAGTCTGATCACGTCGTTATCGGCTAGGCTGCCTCATTTGAGACATTAACCGAAATCATAATTTCCAGCACAATTACCACCATGTGTGCAGCATGGCGTCCGATCACGGCCGAATCGGCTAGGCCATCTCACCCGAGACATTACCTTTTCTATCAATCATCTCACATCATACTTTCTTCACATTCGTTCAATTCATCAGCAGGTACGGCCACAATTATAATATCATTCCTGGCACTTGGCCGAATTTCATATTTCATGCTCCCTTGTATTTATTTATTTTCATGAATCATCATCGCAAATATCAACAAATAAAATTCCACAGAAATCACAGCTTCAAGTTCATTAGCAGTAAATACTTAACACAATGGATTTCCTTCCAAGAAATGGAGTAAATTGATTGGCAATCGAAGCACAAGTTAAAATCATGAACGTGTAACACACCATTTTTTCTCGAGATACTTTTCCCTAAAAAGGGCAATACACAATTTCAACTCATGCAGAATATGAGCTCAAACACATTGGACATATTTACAAGCACAACATTAATTAAAACAACCCCATTTGGTCATAACTTTGGTACGTAAGCTTTTAGACAATTCTATTTTCGAGTCAGTTTGGAATAGTTGAGTCAAGGCCTATTTCAGATGTTTTTGTCACATATTTCATTTCCTAGGCTGCATTAACCACAAGTATGACTTCCATTCTTAGCATGTTGGCCGCACTTTATATCTCCAACCACTTGTTTTATTTTCAAGCATTCTTATAGATTATTAACAACAAGGCATTTCTATTCAAGGCTTTAGATACACATTCGAGCAACTAACCAAATTAAGGGTCTTTGGCACATGTGATTTCTTGAACAATTCGACATGTTATTTTTCATTAGGATCGCATTTCAAAATTATAACATATTAACACAAAGCCCATGCTTAATTACATTCTCAAATAGGAACTTGACGTACAAGAACATCTAGAATACAAATTGAACGCATATATCATTTGACACAAAGGCTTATTCGAGAAATTCAATTTATAATGAGTAACTCAGGACTTACAAGGCTATTGTGTGGGTCCATTCTAAGAGAGGAGTTTAGCCAACATACCCTGTTTGCACTTTATTTAAGTTAGTACAACGTCCCAACACTTCTAGCAATAACAATCTATAAGAAGATAGCGAAGGTTGGATAATAATTAGAAGATTCACATGGTGTAACTCTCTTAGGAATTTTGTCAAACACGTAGCATGCAAAATAGACTATAAATCTCTACAATTGTAATCACCTCCTTCCCCAATTAGTTTCAACAAAAACTACCCAAAATGCATTAACTCTACATACTACATCATATTGTCACCTGCATGGCCTGTTTCCAACCCCGCAATATATATATGCCCATAAACTCTTGCATGAAAGCTTAGAAGTAGGACTTACACAGATAGATGATAATCTAGTGATTCGATTTTCTTGAATATTGATGAAAGAATATGTGATTAGAATGTTAGGTTTCCTCCTTCTCTCTCTAAAATGTTCTTTCCTCTCTAAAAAACCAATAGATAAATGTCCCAAAATAAGCTCCAAAGTCTATTTATAAAAATGGGGTTGGGTCATAGCATAGGGAAAATGAACCCTCCGAACTCAGGTTTGCGGTCGCAGAATGGACCGCAGAATAGATATGTGGTTCGCAAAATGGACCGCGAAAATGATGCCCAAAAGTTGGCATGCACTAAACCGTTCTGTGACAAGTCTGCGGTCCGCAGACCACTTATGCGGCCAAAGAATGGGCTGCAAAATAACCCAACAAAATTTTTCAGGCCAAATCTGCGACGAAAAATGCGGACCACAAAACAACTATGTGATCGCATAATGGACTGTAAAACGACCTTCAAAATTCGACAAACTCGCTGCTCAACTTTGCGATGATTATGCGGCCCAAAAAACAGTTCTGCAGTCGTGAAACAGGCCGCAAATTGCCTTCTTCTGCCAAAATTTCCATTAACTCCTCAGTGCATTCTTTAACCCAAAAAGTCTGTACTGTCTCAAACACATAATTATACCTCGGCATCACAAAACTTCAAATTCCTCGGCGAAATTTTACGGGGCCTTACAGTTGCGTGCCGCAGAGGAAGTTATATCAGAATGAGATCCTTGTGGTTTGTTCATAAATTTTGAATTTCCTTTGTTAAAATAATTGATTCGTATGATGGTACTGATAGAGAATTGTGCCTGTCGGGCTTGTTTGATATTTCTCTTATGTGTTTCTCATTACATATTCAGCCATTTTCGTCTTGTGCTCATTTGAGTTTTAGTTTACGCGGTGTGTGCCCAATTGCATTAAATTTGCCTTGTTGATATGGGTGTATAGTTATGAGGTCTTCAAGTTTCTTGCATCATTGTCAGTGTTGTGGAGGTTTGAAACAATGTTCTAACAGATATGAGGCTAATTGCCAGTGCTGGGTTTGATTATGGGCAGTTATTGTGATCAGGAATGTTATTATGGGCCTATTTCTGATGTGTCATGTTGTGTGGTCGTACCTTGTGGGTGTAGGCATGAGTTATTGCGGCTGGTTGAGACTAATATCGGATGTATATTTAGAATCGGGGCTTTTGGAAATGAACGGAAGGTGAGAATTTTGACTCTAAGGCTTATTGGTAATGATAGAAGGGGTAAATTACTGTTGAGATGGTGTCGTCAGGCTTATGTGTATTGGAGTGACACGGGGTCACCCGCAGGTGTATGTTGGATGTATGCATTCAGTGATTTGATGACTTCGAGGCAATTCTTGGCACGTTCGAGGACGAACGTTTGCTTAATAGGGGGAAGGTGTAATGACCCAGCAGGTCATTTTGAGGATTTAAGTCTCGTTCAGTAGCATACGGACTTGAGAAACTTCGTATTATGTGTATTGACTTGCATGTGTGGTCAAGTTACCAGATTATTCGGAATCAAATAGGAAGAAGGATTCTATTTTTGGAAGGATAAGCGGTAAGAGTTGACCAGAATTTGACTTTTGTGCAATCGGCTCTGAAATGGGTTTTGGATGATTTCGTATGGTGATTTTGTACTAAGGCGTGCGTCCGGATTCAGATTTGAAGGTCCGTAGGGTAATTTGAAGTATTTCGGCGAAAGTTAGAAAAGTGGAAGTTTGGAAGGTTAAGAGGTTTGACCAAGAGTTGACTTTGGTATTATCGGGGTCGTAATGCGATTTCGAGAGTTGGAAAAGCTCTGTTATGTCATTTGGGACTTGCCTGCAAATATTGACGTCATTTCGGGTTGATTTGACAGATTTCAGTGCGAGTTTTAGAATTTGGAAGATTGGAAAGTTCCTAATTTCGATTCATGGTGCGATTCGTAGTTTCTATGTTGTTTGATATGATTTGAAATCTCGAGCAGGTCCATGTTAGGGTATGGAACTTGTTGGTATGCTTGGACGGGATCTCGTGGCCCCGGTTGTGTTTCGGACAAGTTTCAGATGGTTTTCATAGTTTTGAACAGGTCTGGTTCTGGTGGGCTCTGCTTTTGGATGAGCCTGGTTGGTTCTACGATCATAGAGGCCTGGGAGCTCTCTCGCTTCTGTGGAGGCCGGCACGCAGAAGCGGAGCCGCTTCTACAGTTCAGCTATCGCACATGCGAAGGTGTTTGCTTCTGCGCTCATGTTATCGCTTCTGCGACATCGCTGGTGCAACTATATCGTCCGCATATGTGGACCCAAACCTAGTTAAGTCGAGTTCACAGATGCGAACGTTTCTCGCAAATGCGATAGTGCATGTCCTCTTCTTTGTCTGAATGCGGAAGTCCTGGGCAGAGAGCTTATACTCGAGGGTTTTGCCATTTTCTCCATATTTTGAGTTTTAGACCTCGATTTTGGGAGTTTTTTCGTGGGTGTTTACCTTGAAAATTGTAATTACAATTAGATTTGATTTTATGGTTCTAAAATAATGTGATTTATTTTAATACTAGTTGTTAGGCAATAAATGCTAAATGTGAGTTGAAGAAATAAGATAAGAGTTAAAGAGAGCTAAGATATGCAAACCAAACTGCCTTAGAACGGGGTCTCAAACTGGCCAAGATATGACTTCGTGGTCGAAGCTCGGTGATAGTAGTGAATGACCGATGAAGTTCTAACAGTGTTAACTGCCTCAGACGCGGCTATTTATGATCAATGATGAGTAATAAATGTAAGTAATAAATCAAAGGAATCAACAGTGGAGAATGTTTAAGTTAGAGAGCTGAGAATGTTCTTGTATTGAATATCATATGTGCAAGAAATGAAAAGGGTCCCCTTTATATAGGAGGGAAATCCCAACATGGTACATGTTTAACAATTACAAAAGAGGATAGCTGGTACAACTATTTAATGGTCCGATACAGACTTGTACTATTCTTGTAGGTGTTTGTCAGCTTTAGCCACATATTCTGGGGAGTCCTGCGCCTTATTTTGACAGGCTCCGATCTTCATTTTATCTCGAGGTGTACTGATACCTCGATACCAATCCTCAAAGAAGTCACCTCGAAGTCGATCCTAGGGCCGTGCCCCAATAATATCGAGATCAGATTCGGAATGCCGTAGAAACCTCAAGATCGGTCATTCCCAGTTTTGACCGTATACAGATAATCCCCGTGTTTCTTAGAATGAAAGGACAAGAAACAATTTGAACTCCAAACCCTTAAATGCTTCAATTATAACATTAGTTATGCCATATCAAGCGATTGATGTGACAAGCGGGGGGCAAAAGGTCGCGTCCATACAGCCCTAGAAAAACCTTTGAATTTATTACGGTGACGGTTGCCTTTTAGCCTCCTCTAACGTACGTGATAGGCCCTTATAAATACTTCTTCCTTCGCCTCTTATTTTTCACCGCAACCTCAAGCCTCCAAAAGATTCTTCTTATTTCTCTGTTGTGTTCTTTCTCTAATTACACTTCTTTCTCCTTTCTAAAGTCTTTTAAAAGAAATGGCAAAGACTTCCACCAATGTTTCCCAAGGCGATAAGCCTTCCTCTTCTTCACGCCCGTCCAAGGGCAAAGCAACAGTACCTCCTCGTCTTCGAAGAGTGCATCCCCGGAGCCTATGAAATAAACTCTAATTTCAAGGTTGACAAACCTTTCTCGAGGCCGGGACGGTGTGAACCCATGTCCCGATATATCTTCTTAACCGGATATCGAGAAGGTGAAGGCAGACTGCCACTGGGGGGATTCAATACTGGTGAATATTCCCTCTCGGGAAGAAGAAATAACCACATACAAGGACGGCTTCCTTAGTGTGTATACCTATCCGTTTACCCTCGGCCCGGTGGAATCATCGTCACCCTCAATAGACCCTATGATCCTCGACTTCTACGAACGATATCAAGTGACTCTCGGCCAAATACATCCGTCGTTTTGGCGCATTGTTTACATGACCAGGAATTTCACGAACATGGTCAAGGGGATGCCTTTTACCCTTGACCACTTGGTCAGAATGTACATCCCCCGACTCTTCTGTGGAGGCTTGATCAAACTCCAATGTCGGGCCTCGAGGGCCTTTTTTGCTTTCACTGATGTGGTTAGGCACAGAGGGTGGATGAGCCGTTTTGTTAGAGTTCGAACCTCGGACCTAATTCCAGCGAAATAGATGATGTTCCCTGAGAAGTGGAACATGAAACGTAAGTGGATACGTTAGTCAAGTACTTTCTTCTTCCTTTGGATTAATTTCTATATGAACTGACTCCCTCCGCTGATGCAGCTATCGCGGTGTATCTGGTGTCGTTAAGGATCTCTCGGGCTGGGTTAGCCAGCTAGATTCTACTTGCCCATATATTGAGCGCATGTGGCGCGATTTGTCAGGGGCTCGATGGGAAGCAAAGAACCATGGTAAGCCCTTATCCTTGTTGTAATAGAAATTTTCAGAAGAAATATTATCGGTTACATCTTCGTTCCTCGTGCTTATATTTTGTACTTTGTGCAGGTCTGGCAGAGGCCTCCATGACGAGGGAGGCGCCGCCTGACGAAGGCCAAAGTGAAAGAAACCAAGGTTGATTCAACGGCTTTAACCCCTGAGGTATCTGAGACTCCTTGAGCTGGAGGTGAGGAGGAAACTGATTCCTCAATAGTGCCTGTGGGAGGAAAAAACCTAGTTGTCCCACACGTTGCTGAGCCAATGGTTGTGAAGCCGGAGGCTTCTAAATTAGAGTTTGATGTTGTTGTTGCCTCGTCTGGAGCCGAGGAGGCAGTTGAGGATGTAGCAGGTGATGTCCCCGAGCCGGCCGCTGGCCAAATTATTTCCCGAGCCAGAGTACGCTCGGTAGGTGGGCCAGAGGAGTCTAGTTCTAAGGTTCCTCAAAGGAGAGAGAAAGCCTCGATCGATCCACCCGGGGTCATCGAAGGGAGTGATTCCCCTCCGGAACCGATTTTACCTTCGGGGCAGTTGCAGGATGCCTAAGATAGAGAATCTCCCGACGCGGGGGCGTCTGTTGGGGAGAAGGATGTGTTTGAAGGGCTATTTACTGTAGCCGAAGAAAATACCAAGCTCAACGCCTTATTTATTTTTAGTGGGATCGATAGGCTCTGTGAACAGGTAATTTTTTGTAAATTTTGCTCGGTGCCCTGATCTCCATCTTTCTTACTTCGCATTTTTCATGCTTCCAGGTCAAGATTCTTTACAATCAAACCTTTGCCAAGTTTCAAGCTGAGTTGACTCACTACGAAGGCGAGTGTAGGAGGCTTACCTTGGAGGCTAATGAGCTTAGAGCTTGCTTTGTCAAGAAGGAAGAAGAACGCCGTGGTCTTCGAGCTTGTTTAGAGGCGGCGTCCCGAGAGAGGACTCATTTGGTTGAGAAATTAATATAGTTTCTATTATTTTTTGACTGCATGTTTACCCGACTTCCGTATTCTGATACCTTCGGGCCAATTTTGCATCTCGAGAAGAAAGATACTCTGATGAAGGAGGAGCTCCGGTCCAAGGATATACGTGTCGGGGGCATCGGCCTGTCTGCTGAGATCGAGAGGACGAAGACCCTAGAGGAGGAGGTTGCTGCCTTGCTTACCTCTAAAGGTGAATCGAGCAGTGGCTTAGAAGATGGAGATGAAGGTGAAGTCACCGAGGGGGAAGAGGCCGTTGAAGACCCGGGGGCCGAGGCCGGAGCTGTTGAAGGCATAGCCTCCGCGGAAACCGCAGAAGTCGCAACCTCGGTGACAGATTAGGGTTGTATTTGTTCTTTCCTTCGTAAGGGCTTTAGACATGAGTTTTGTAAATACGCCCCTTTGATCTTTCAATATATATAATAAGCCTTTCATCTTCCATCATTTCTCAGTTTTCCTTTGCTTTTTTGTAATAGATTGCAACGCTCGTTTAGCCATTGGTTCGATATTTGGACCTCAGAGTAAACCCTTAGGCTTCTGTATTTGATGAGCGATAGAAAACTGGTCGTTTTGGGGTTAGCCCCCTAACCATGTTTTTACTTGGTTTCTTCGACCTTTAGGTCTTAAAATCGGTCTTGATACTCTTCTATGCTGGCTCTCAGGCTCTTACGCATTAGGTCGATATGACCTCTAATTGGCCTTGAGGCTAGTTAGATTGGCTCGTACGCTTTTATGTATTGGCCCTTAGGATCTTTTTAGTTAACCGTTTAGGACACAGTCTTCGAGTTGGGTTTCGACTCGAGCTCATCGACCCTTAGGTTTCTGAATTGGCCTTGAAGCTTTTTACGTTTGCGCCTAGGCTCTTACGTGTTGGGTCGATATGATCTTTAGTACGGCTAGAGTTTCCCTCACTAAAGACGTTTTTGAAGTTTTGGTGTTCGTTTGACTCTTCGACGATTCGATAAGAACCTCGATTGTGATCTGTTGTGTGACGATAATTGAGCACCTGGGGAGGTATCGCTCGATGGTTGAAGTTTCGAAGCCTTTTGATTGTTGGAGCTAATATTATCGAAGGTCTTTTGCTTATGTCGAGGGTAGCCTGGTTAACTGGTTCTTTTCAAAGTATTTTCGAAGTATTTGTGATTTTGTGGCGACGGTCGGGCGTCCCCGAGTCGCGTTAGTTTTGCCGGATCCTTTTGACCGTAGTCATTGTATTTGGTCGTAGCCTTCTGACCGTAGTCATTGTGTTTGGCCGTAGCCTTTTGACCGTAGTCATTGTATTCGGTCGTAGCCTTCTAACCGTAGTCATTGTGTTTGGCCATAGCCTTTTAGTTCCCGAGTGAGGTAGCCTCAGCGTCTATATCGAGGGTATGCCTTTTTAGGGGTCTTACAAGTTCGAATATATAGCCTTGGCTTTAAAATCGGGGCTATGCCTTTTGTAAGGTTTTATAATATTAGACATGCCTTACTTGAGGTCTTACAGTTTTCATATCGCCTTTTGGAGGTCTTACATTGTTGGTAATGCCTCGTGGAGGTCTTACATTTTTTAGCATGCCCGGAGGTCATACAGTTTGAGTGTTGCCACATGGAGGTCCTTTGGGCTCGAGGTTGCCCACTTGGGGTCTTATGGCCTCAAGTTTATGATAGCTCGATGGGGTGACAGTTGACGACAATCCCCGAGACATCGAAAGTTTTTGGCTCGAGGGCTGTTCTTTTTAAACTTGATGTTGCCTCACCGAGGGCTCACGAGCTTGATGTTTCCGGCCTCGAGGTCTTACGGCCTCGAGTTCTTGACGTCGGTCCCCGAGTGTTCGAGGGATTTCTGGCCCTGGAGCCATTTCTTGTGATAATAGAAATTTGTTTGGAGCGTGAAGCGTTTTGATGGTAAAAATACTCATTTGATTACTTGGTACAAGTATACTTGTTTTTGCTTTTGAGGGTTCGATTATTCTATATGGACACAGCTCATTTGACCGTTTGGCCCGATACATCATTTTCCTACCGAGACCCTTTTGGTTTATTCCGATTTCTCCGAGGAGGTGATCACCCGGGGGATGGCCCCAGTGTTCAAGGTTGATTGAAGAGAAACCTTGAATACTTGTTGAGTTCTTCCCAGGTAGCATATAGATGTTGCCTCGTTAAAAACCTTGCCGGTAAAAACACTTTTGGGATAAAACCCGGTCGAAGGAAAAGAGTGCAACGCACGCCTTAAACCCCGAGGTCTTGGAATCGAAGAATATTTCAATGTCTTCCATCGGACATCTGTAAAAGTTTAGTGTGGAACACATAAATGAAAAAAGGAGAAGGTTTTACCTTAGTAGTAATAGCGTTTGAGCATTGATATGTTCGAATTGCTTGGAAGTTGTTCGCCTTCCCTGGTGCCGAGTTTGTAGGACCCTTTTCCGATTAATCCGAGGACACGGTACAGTCCTTCCCAACTCGGTCCTAGCTTCCCTTCATTAGGGTTCCGAGTGTTCAAGGTGACTTTTCTCAAGACTAAGTTCCTGACTCCGAAGTGTCGGAGGTTTCTTCTCCTGTTATAGTATCTTTCGATTCTTTGTTTCTAGGCGGCCATTCGGACCAGTGAAGCATCTCGCTTCTCATCTAATAGCTCGAGGGCTGCAGTCATTGCCTCATTTTTTGAGCTCTCGGTAGCGTGCCGGAATCTGGCGCTTGGCTCTCCGACCTCAAATGGTATTAAAGCCTCGGACCCGTATACTAGGGAGAATGGTGTCTCTCCTATGCTCGATTTTGGATTTGTTCGATATGCCCATAGTACCTCGGGAAACATTTCCCTCCATTTACCTTTCGCATTTTCTAACTTCCTTTTCAAGTTTTGAATGATGGTTTTGTTTTTGGATTCGGCTTGACCGTTTGCACATGTGTGGTAGGGTGTCGATAGGATTCTTTTGATTTTATGGTCCTCAAGGAACTTTGTTATTTTTCTACCGATGAACTGCTTTCCGTTATCGCAGGTTATCTCGGAATCGGCATAGGATATGGTCCCATATGAAGTTAATGATTTATTTTTCTCTTATCTTCTCGAAGGCCTGCACTTCCACCCATTTTGAGAAGTAGTCAGTCATAAATAGAATAAATCTAGCTTTACCTGGTGTCGTTGGTAGGGGGCCGACGATGTCCATCCCCCACTTCATGAACGGCCATGGCGACAAGACCGAATGTAGCTGTTCACCGGGTTGATGAATCATTAGTGCAAATCTTTGGCATCTGTCGCACTTCTGGACGAATTCTTTGGCGTCCTTCACCATATTATCCCAATAGTAACTTGCTCTGATCACCTTTCGAACTAAAGAATCAGCGCCGGAGTGATTTTCGTAGGTACCCTCATGGATTTCTCGGAGCACTTAATCTATGTCCCCTGGTCCCAAGCATACCGCTAGGGGGCCATCGAAGGTACTTCTGTATAGAGTTCTATTTTCGTCAAGTGAGAACCCAGCTGCTTTGGTTCGCATGGCCCTTGATTCTTTTGGGTCCGCGGGTAGCTTCCCACTTCCCAAATAATCGATGTATTTATTTCTCCAATCCCATGTCAGGCTAGTGGAGTTGATCTCGGCGTGGCCTTCTTCGATCACAGATTTGGATAGCTGAACAACAGCCCCAGGAAGAATGTCATCTTCTTCCACAGATGATCCCAGGTTTGCGAGGGCATCGGCCTCACTATTTTGCTCTCGAGGTACATGGACCAGGGTCCATTCTTTGATGCGGTGCAATGTGACTTGAATTTTTTCAAGGTATCTCTGCATCATGTCTACTCGAACCTCGAAGCTCCCATTTACCTGATTTACCACCAGAAGAGAATCGCACTTTGCTTCGATGACTTCCGCACCTAGGCCTTTGGCCAATTCCATACCTGCAACATAGTCTCATACTCGGCTTCGTTGTTAGTCAATTTTGCAGTTTTTATAGATTGTCTAATTATGCCGCCCGTAGGTGGCTTTAGAACTATGCCGAGCCCGGACACTTTCACGTTCGAGGCACCGTCGGTGAATAGGGTCCATACCCCTGAAGATGTGCCCGCCTTTAGCAAAAGTTCTTTCTCTACCTCGGGCACAAGGGTGGGCGTGAAGTCGGCCACAAAATCCGCCATGATTTGGGATTTGTTAGCCGTTTGGGGATGATACTCGATGTCATACCCCCCGAGTTCGATGGCCCATTTTGCCAGTCGGCATGATAACTCGGGCTTATGCAATATTCTTCAGAAAGGGTATGTTGTCAAAACACAAATGTGATGGCATTGAAAATAAGGTTTTCATTTTCGAGATGCACTTATTAATGCAGGAGCTAATTTTTCTAGGAGGGCATACCTAGTTTCGGCGTCTCCCAGGGTCCGACTCACATAGTAAACAGAGAATTGCGTACCTTGTTCTTCTCAAACCTGTACACCATTTACCGCCACCTCGGATACAGCCAGGTATAAATACAATGTTTTATCCTCCTTTGGGGTGTGGAGTAAAGGTGGGCTCGATAGATACCGCTTCAACTCTTCTAAGGCATGTTGGCACTCCGGAGTCCATTCGAAGATTTTTTTATTTTTGAGCAAAGAGAAGAAGTGGTGACTCCTGTCTGACGACCTCGATATGAATCAGCCCAAGGCCGCTATCCACCCGGTCAGCCGTTGTATGGCCTTGACATTGTTTACCACCGTGATCTCCTCGATGACTTTGATTTTGTCGGGGTTGATCTCAATCCCCCCCCCCCCTATTTGACACCATGAAGCCTAAACATTTGCCCGAACCTACTCCGAAAGAACACTTCTCAGGATTGAGCTCCGTGTTGTAGCTTCGGAGGATGTCAATTGTCTCCTGTAAGTGAGTCAAATGGTTCTATGCGTGCAGGGACTTAGCTAGCATATCATCAATATAAACTTCCATTAATTTGCCTATTAGATGTTCAAACATCTTATTAACTAGGTGCTGGTACGTGGCTCCCGCGTTTTTTAGCCTGAAGGATATCACGTTGTAGTAGTACGTACCGTATTTATGAACAAAGTCTTTTCCCTATCCTCTAGGTTCATCTGGATTTGATTATACCCTGAATAGGTGTTAAGTAAGGTGAGGATCTCGTGGTCGGCCTTAGCATCGATCAAGCAATCGACGTTGAGCAATGGGAATGAGTCTTTTGGCATGCTCTACTCAAGTCTTTATAATCTACACACATTATTAATTTATTCCCCTTTTGGGGACTACCACCACATTGTCCAACCAATAGGGGTATTTTACCTCCCTAATAGACCCTATTTTAAGGAGCTTTGTTACCTCGTCCTTGATGAATGCATGCTTCACCTCGGACTGAGGTCTCCCTTTTTGCTTCACCAGTTTGAACCTGGGATCGACGCTCAGTCGATGGGTGGTTATCTCCGGCGAGATATCTGTCATGTCTAATGGGACCAAGCAAAGCAGTCGATGTTATTAATAAGAAATTGAATGAGTTTTTTGCTGAGTTCGGGAATTAGTCCCGTCCCATGGTATACCTTTCGATTTGGAAGATGTTCGACCAGAACAGCCTGCTCCAGTTCTTCTATTGTCGATTTAGTTGCACCCGATTCTTCGGGGGCAATGAAAGTTCGGGGAGTGAGAAAGTCTTCCTTGTCATCCTCGGGAGTCTGTTTGCCCTCTGGCTCCTCCGAGGTGTAAGGCATGGATGTTGATGCCTCGCTGTGAACCGCGAACATCTCTTTTGCTGCATGTTGCTCCCCATATACTGTCTGTTGTTGGAAACTTCATTGTTTGATGAAGAGTTGACGACACTGCCTCATGTTGTGTATCCACGGCCTCCCGAGAATGCATTGTACCTCATGTCACCTTCGATGAAATGGAATTTGGTATTTTGAACCGTACCGGACATGTTGACCAGGAGGGTGATCTCCCCCTTCGTTGCTTCACCGTCCATGTTGAATCTGGTAAGGACTCGGGAAGTAGGTATGATTTGATCGAGCAGTCCGAGTCGCTCCACCACCTTCGACCTGATTACGTTAGTCAAACTACCTGGATCCACGAGTAAACGTTTAATATGAATATTATTCAAGAGAAAGGAAATTACCAGCGCATCGTTATGTGGATGAGATAAGGTCTCAAAGTCCTCTTCACTGAATGCAAGGGTGTATTCGGGCATGCGGCCCCGAATTTGCCCTATTGTTGTAGCGGATACTTTTGTTCGCTTGATCACGGGTCCCTGAGGAACGTTGGTCCCCCCGATGATAATATGAATGGCGCTGAGGCTTTCCCGCTCCGCTCCTCTGGTCTATTTCTCTTCCTCGAAAGTGGTTTACAGTTCGACTGCTGATGAATTCTTGGAGGTGGCCTTTGTTAACTAATCGGGCTACTTCCTCTTAGAGTTGTCTACAATCTTCGATCCTATGCCCGTGAGTGCCGTGAAACTCGCACACCAAGTTAGTTCCTCTGCGAAGGGTCTGACAGTATGGGTTTTGGCCACCTGGTATATTTGATTTTCCCTATGGCCGCTACGACGTCTGAAACGCCAAATTCTAAGTTGTACTCGGATGATCGGAGCACCTCTGCCGGCCCTGTGCGCCTGTTGAACCCGAGGATTCCGACCTCGATCCGTCTTCTAATCGGTTTGAGGCATGTTGCGTCTCAGGACATTTTTTTGATTGCCGATGTACGGTTGATATCTTCCCTTGCATGGCTTTGGTTCTCTTTCCGGGAACCTTGACTCAATATTCTTCGTGAGGCCCTCGGGAATTTTCATGACAGCGGAGTCGGTTGCTGACCCATTGTTGCTTGACCTCTCCGGTGCTTGTTCGACTCGAAGAGTCATTTCTGGTGCCATTGCGCTAGAAGTCTTTTGATGGCACTGTAGCTGAGCCATTGCCAATTGTTGTGCCTGTAGCATTTCAAAAATTTCATGGAGGCTGACTTCTATTTCCCTTTGAGCGGGGGTTTTCTGAACCTCGTGCTTGTTTCCTCGGCGTTCACCCCCATCAGTGTGGGAGTTTATATCGATATGTTGGGCGTTGCGCGAGCCCACGTCCACGGGAACTGGCTCTAGTGTGTTCTCAGGGTTTTGCAGTGGTACACCAGTGCCTAAAACAACTGCACCATTCTCTCCATGGTCCTTAGAGCCGTTGTTTTCATGTGCATTCACTAAGTTAGACATTTTGACTTGAAAAAAAAAATTCTTGGACAAGAAAAAGTGTGAAGGGTAACTTGTGATTTTCAGTAAACCAACACCAAAACAATCACTATTATTTTTAGTCACACGGTGGGCGCCAAACTATTTACCTTGAAAATGGTAATTACAATTAGATTTGATTTTGTGGTTCTAAAAATATGTGATTTATTTTAATACTAGTTGTTAGGCAATAGATGTTAAATGTGAGTTGAAAAAATAAGATAAGAGTTAAAGAGAGCTAAGATATGCATACCAAACTACCTTAGGTCGGGGTCTCGAGCTGACCGAGATATGACTTCGAGGTCGAAGCTCGGTGACAGTAGTGAATGACCGATGAAGGTCTAGCAGTGTTAAGGGCCTCGAAGGCGGCTATTTATGATCAATGATGAGTAATAAATGAAGAACAATAAATGAAACACAATAAATAAGCAATAAATCAAAGGACTCAACAATGGAGAATGTTTAAGTTAGAGAGCTGAGAATGTTCTTGTATTGAATATCATGTGTGCAAGAAATTATAAGGGTTCCCTTTATATAAGAGGAGAAATCCCAACATGGTACATGTTTAACTATTACAAAAGAGGATAGCTAGTACAGTTATTTAATGGTCCGGTACGGACTTGTACTATTCTTACAGGTGTTTGTCAACTTTAGCCACATATTCTTGGGAGTCCCGCGCCTTATTTCGACGGGCTCCGGTCTTTATTTTATCTCGAGGTGTACCGATACCTCGATACCGATCCTTGAAGAAGTCACCTCGAAGTCGATCCTTGGGTCGTGTTCCGATAATATCGAGATTAGATTCGAAATGCCGTAGAAACCTCAAGATCGGTCATTCCTGGTTTTGACTGTATACAGTGGGGTTTTCAAGAAAATCGATTGGGTAAGTGTTCTTCACCAAGAATTTATTATATTCCATGATTTTATTTTTAGTTTTATCATTTGATTAATCTTTTGAGTTGAGAAAAATGAGGATTTTTGAAGAAAACTTTCAAAATTTAAAATCATGATTTGAGGGATAAATTGGTATCGGAATTTGATAATTTTAGTATGGTTGAACTCGTATCATAATGGGTGTTCGGGTCTTGTGAAATTTATCAGGTTTCGAGGTGCGGACATTGGGGTCGACGTTTAGGTTAATTTTCATATTTTTATAAAGATTGAGGCTTTATGATCTCGAATAGTTTTTTATGAGTTTTACTTATGCTTTGAAGTTATGTTGGCTAAATTTGAGTCGTCCGGAGGTTGTTTCACCCGAGAAGTTCATTTTTGAGTATTGGTCTGTCTTCTTTGAGGTAAGTATCTTGCCTAACCTTGTGTGGGGAAACTACCCCTTAGAATTTGAGTCTTTTATGCTAATTGTAATATGTGAAGTCCGAGTACACGAGGTGACGAGTACGTGCTCGGGCTTATTTGTGGAAAGTTTGCCTTTTATGGTTCTTAGGTTCTTGTATTCTCTGAGTATGAAGTTGTTTTCGTTATGATTAAGTTTTCTTAGTTACTAGTTTCACTCTACATGCTTTAATTGGAATTAATTGCTTCATGATTCACTTTTATTGTCTATTTGACACTTATATGACTTAACTGAAGATTGTTACCTCTTCTATTGCTATGCTATCTTTTTCTAGATGCTTATCTTTATTTGAAATTATTATCATTATATATACTGTAATTGTTTAGCCTTAATTGAGGTCATGATTATCCTTTCCGTTGCTTATCCTTAATGTAATTATTGTACCTCTTTCGTGAGTACTAAATACTTATTAAGCTAGCTATCCTTTATCATAGTTGACTTATCCTTAATTGGAATTATTTACTTTTGCTATCTCCCTTGTTGTTGAACTGTACTTTATGGAAGCGTTGTTACATATTATTTTCTTCCATGTTGAGTTGTTTCTTATTATGACTAGCATTCTCTATTGTGGATATTCCTTGTGAACTAGTTCTTCCGTTTCTTTGAGTTCTGGAATTTCTGAGCTGATTTATTCGACATACTCCTGTATTATTGTCATTGTTGTTGTGATGCAGGAGATTTCTGTCGTGCAGTTGTTATTGTGATGCATGAGGTTTCTGTCGTGCGGGTGTTATTGGGTTGCACGAGGTTTCTGTCGTGCTATTGCTACTATTGATATTTGCACATGCGACGTGACAAGGCGGGCTATATATGTGGCTTGCGCATATGGCGGGACAAGGCGAGAATATTATTATGCACATGTGGCGAGACAAGGCGGGCATTTACTTTATTATTGCATACGTGGCGAGATAAGGTGGGCTATGTCAGTGATTGATTTGTGGTGACTTGTTTATGGCCTGGGGGCATTCTTGTAGTTGATATTTGTGTAGTGGTACACTTACCTGTGAGTTTTATCTTGTGGAAAATTGTGGAGAAAGTATTTTACGTGCTGTCCATTTCTTTTTCTATATTTACTAGTTGGCATGAACTATGTTAGAACACTTGCACAAGCATACACGTAGTTAGTCACCCTTATCGATTAAGAGGATTTATCTCGAAATTGTTGAGTATTGATGCACACCCTTGTTTACTTGCCTTATATGCGAGAATGCTCTATTGGCACGTGAGCCGTCAGTGCGGTTATAAGTTTATAATGAGGGCACAAGATGCCAAGTGTTTAGGGTTCCGGAATTTGGACCCGTGATAAATGTGGATATTCTGAGATTCGGTACCTCGTGGAGATTATTGGCTAAAACCTAGTGTGAAAGTCGTCGTTTTTGTTGAGTTGTTACTTCCTTTTCTTTATATGTGATCATTGAAACTGTGTTCCGTTCATTTTACTGTGTCATTATTTTTGGTGTGCCTCTGTTAGTTGTTGTTTTTTCCTTTCCTACTGCAATTACCGTATTATTTGTAATTTTGCGTAGTCTTACTATATTGATATCGTACTCTGTTGTTCCTACACTTATACGTGTTCAGGTTATTTAGTCCAGTAGGTGTCTTGACTGTTCCTCGTCACTACTCCATTGAGGTTAGTCTTGATACTTGCTGGGTACCATTGTGGTGTACTCATGCTACACTTCTGCACATTTTTGTGCAGATCCAAGTTTTTCGAAGTCAGTTGATCGTTAACTAGTTTTGCAGATCCTTGTTGTGGGGACTCAAGGTAAACATGATGCTGCGTTTGCAGGCTTCGGAGTCACCGTCTAGTTTTTGCATTGCACACTCGTATTTCGAAACAGTTGCATTTTAGAGGTTTCTAGCAAACTCTGTAGAGCTTATGACTTGTACTACCGGTTCTGGGATTATAAATTTTGTAGAGATTTCTAATCAAAATTGTTAGATGTTAGTTAAATATTATTGTTATTTCAATTAATGTTAGATTTACCTAGTCCCAAAGACTAGGTGTCATCACAACGCCCAACGAAGTAGAAATTAGTCGTGACGATGAATTACTAACACGTGCATTTGCAAAGTTTAAAGATTGAATTTGCTTTGTCTTAATCTCTATTATCATTATTATGGTCAAGTTTCTATTTGATAATATTAGACTTATTAACGGCATATCAAAATATTGGTGTCTACTGGTAGAGTTAAATAATTCAAAGTTCTAATTTGAAATTCAATCCAAGTTTTTAAAAATTAATTCTAAAATAAAACTCGTAATGCGAAAATTCAGATTAAAAATATAAAACTTTTGGATTTCGATTCTGATATCGAGTTTGACCAAATCATATTCTCTCTTCCCGGACCACGCAAAAGAATAATATATATATATATATATATATATATATATATATATATACTCATTAGATTATAAGGAATTTAAAATTTTATTAATATATATGGACCCAATTTATTTGAGTCTGAGACATAATATACATTGTAGCTAGTCTGTATCATTTTACACGGAATTAAGTTTTTTCTTTTTCATAAAAAAATCTTTTCATCACCCAAAAGTTTAACATAATTATAGAGAATTAACAAAAATAATTCTTATCCTTTAAAAATCAGATGGACATGTGTTAGTAATCCAAACCTATAAACTATAAATGATCTACTAGGGCAAGTTGTAATGGAGCGGAGCCGCTCACATCTTAATATATCCCATTTTTATTTTATTGGACAAAAAAAACGGTAATACTAAATAAACTAGAGATTATCAATCCGTTTTGGGATAATTTTGTCCTTAATTCAAACAAACTCTGAAGGTGTTATTACTAATTAAACTGGTAGCACTTTTAAAATAATGCAATCACAATTTAATTTTTGATTTACAAATGTGTCTTATAAAATGTTGTATCCCAGTCACTATACAATTAAACTATTGAACCCATATTACATCCGAGTCTTAGAGGAGTTATAAGAAACTGAGGACCAAAGTGGTTTAAAATTACGACCCCAAGCGTAACAACCCTATCAGCTTGTCAGCGGCCTTTTCTGTTACCTGTACGTAAAAGCGACTTCAGAGACCTTCTGAAATACTCCCCCGGTTTACGATAAGCGACCATTTTCCTTTTTCATTTTGATTCAAAATAAGTGTTCAATTATGTAATCAAGAAAAAATTCAATTTGTTTTTACAAAATAACCCCTATGTACATATCCCTAAAAAGTTTTCTTACTCCTCACATTAAATGTTTAATTAAGGATAGTTTAGTCATACTAAGTATTTTTGTATAGAATTTAATATTTTCTTAATTGTGCTAAAAGTAAATTGGCCACTTATTGTGAACCGGAGGGAATACTCAATAATTCTGTTGCACGCTTGATTGGTTGGAGAAAGCTAAGTTGGCGATAGTAAATTTTTAGTAGATTGTATAACAAAGCATACAATCCTGATAATATGTTGATATAATTGTAAATATGTTGAACGGATCGGATAGCAAAGCATGAAGCCAAAAGAGTGGCCACTTCAAGGGGTTAATTTCTCCATTTCTCTAGAACCATCGGGTTGGTCTATATATGTTGATTTTACTTGATCTACCTCTGGAAATATCATTGTATCTATTATTCATTATTCCTGATAATATATGTGGACTGCTATAAATATATGCACTAATTAAAACATTTTTCATCTATATGCTCATCGTCGATGAAGGCCTGCAATAAAAGCTGGACGTTATTTTAAACCATATATATGATCAAATCTTATTTCTCTGCATAGCAAGCATGAATCATGTGTTTGAAAAGTAGTTGGGGAAAGAAAGAAAGGGATGAAGACAATCCTCATAGGACGAATATGAAAGATTCTAATAAAAAGTTTGACGACTCGACATGCTTATTTTATGCAGGTAATTGATTAGTTAGACGCTTATTTTAATATATATATATATATATAATGTTCATGGTCCATATTCATCAACGTTTGCAATTTATTTAATTCTTAATTAATTATTCTTGTAATATGCAGGACTTATTACGTTGTTAACTTAGCATGCAGCGCTTGGCATTTTCTGAAATGATGCATAAACAACCAAGATGGAGACATATACCTAAAGTCTAAACAAAATATATACTCTATGCATATTATTTATAGCCCTATACATCGATAGGTGAGATGCTAGCTTCAAAGTAACAAGGCATAAGTCCCACAACTTTTTATGGTTAGTGAATTTGCAAATAAAAATAAAATACATTAAAAAACAAAACATTATGGAAAATATAGTATAAACTTCAAAGCAAAAGATGCACAAAAATAAACTTGACTAACTAGGCAAACACTTCTTGTTCACAAAAACTTCTAAGCATGTACATAAATATATCTTGCTCACTAATTCTTACTTGGAGAATTGCATCAAATTTATATAATTACAGTCAATTATTTAAAGGAACTTTGAAAAGATGTTTGGGACATATATCTATATTATATTAAAAACACGAAACTCTTAGCGAAATATCTTTAATATTTTTTATCTTTTAAAAATAAAGTTTACACTGGACAAAATGACCATCTAATTATTTTTCTAATATTTAAAATCTGCTTAATTTTAGATACTAAAGTTTTTCCTTATTTGAACCATATAAGAACTCGTAGTATTAGGTATTTTAATTTAGTAAGATCTTAAATTGATATCCACTTACTAAGATTCATATGGAAACGTAATGAAATATCGGCAACATGTAAGAAGCTTTTCCTAATTTTATATATGCAAATATTATTAAAAAAAAATCGTCAAAGTGAATAAGCAATAAAGAAAATAGGTGCAAAAATTATTGCACTAAATCTAACTTTTACAAGCAGACTTTTTTAAAGATGAATATCATTGGTATCAACGTACAAAATATATTGTCAAAATAAGTTACACGCATCGAATTAAAAAAAAAGGCATGACATACGTTTTGGTACAACATATTGTAACGACCCGACCGATCTTTTTGAGAATTTAAGCTCCGTTCAGTGGCGTAAGGTCTTGAATAACTTCACATTGTGTATATCGACTTGCGTGCATGGTTGAATTCAGTTAGGATGATACGGAGTCAAATTGGAAGAAGGATTTTAGTTTTGGAAGCTTAAGCGGTGGAATTTGACCGGAGGTTTGACTTTTGAGTAAACGGCCTCAGAATGAGTTTTGGGTAATGTCCACAGCTTTGTATGGTGACTTTTTACTTAAGCGCGTGTCCGGAATTGGTTTTGGAGGTCCGTAGAGTAATGTGAGGTAATTCGGCATAAAATTGGAAAATATGAAGTTTGGAAAATGGAGAAGTTGGACCACAGTTGATTTTTTGGGATATCGGAGTCGTAATGCAATTCCTTGAGTGGGAGCAGCTCCGGGATGTCAATTGGAACTTGTCTGCAAAATTTGGCGTCATTCCGGGTTGAATTGATAGGTTTCAGCACGAGTTTAGAAATTTAAAGACTTGAAATTTCATAAGTTTGATTTATGGTTTGATTCATCGTTTTGGCATTGTTTAATGTGATTTAAAAACTCGAGCGAGTCCATGTTAGGTTATATGAATTGTTTGTGTGTTTAGACGGGGTCCCGGAGGCCTCGGGTGTGTTTCGGATGGGCTTCGGGTCAATTTTTTTTTTTTTTTTTGCACTGTCTTTTGATTTTTCCTTCTATGCGATAGCATATGCATAGCCACGATCGCATAGTACTCTGCTGACCCGCCCAATTTTCCTTCTTCACGTTCGCATTCTTCAGTACGCGATCGCGGAAGTCATCCTTTTCCTTAATCGCGTTCGCATCCCTCCCTCGCATTCCTGTAGTAGAGATTAGGGTTGGGGGCTGTTGGTTCTTCATTCTTCGCCTTCGCATCAGCGACCATGCGTTCGCGTAGTTTCCTAACTCCCCTTCTCCGCGTTAGCGAGCCCGTTGTCGAGTTCGCGATGGGCAACTGGGCAGTCTCATTTTTTTTTTCTTCGCGAACGTGATTGTTTCTTTGCGTTCGCGATTCATTAAATGCTTGGGCAGAATATAAATCTTCAAAATTGAGGGTTAGGCAATTTTTATCATATTTTGACTTCTAGAGCTCGGTTCTTGGCGATTCTTGGTGGGTTTTTTCAGCAATTCAATTGGGTTAGTGTTCTTCACTTAGAATTAAACATATTCTATGATTTTATCTTCAGTTTTATCATTTAAATTGAGTTTTGAGTTGAGGAAAATATTGGTTTTGAAAGAAAAATTTTAAAATGAAAATTCGTGATTTGAGGGACCAAATGGTATCGGAATTTAATAAATTTTGTATGGTTGAACTCGTATTGGAATAGATATTCAGATTTTGTAAAATTTGACGGATTTCGAGGTGCGGGCCCCGGGGTCGACTTTTGGGTCAATTTTTAGATTCTTGTAAAGATTAAAACTTTATTATCTGGAATAGTTCCTTACAAGGTTTATTATGTGTGTTTTGAAGTTGTTCTAGTTGATTTTGAGCCGTCCGGAAGTCTTTTCGCCCGAGAAGTCCATTTTTGAGTACCAGTTTGTCGTCTTCAAGGTAAGTATCTTGCCTAACCTTGTGTGGGGAAATTACCCCTTAGGATTTGATTCTTCTATGTTGATTGTAGCCCGTGTACGTGAGGTGACAGGTGCGTATACGGACTTATTTGTAGAAGGTTGGCCTTTTAGGGTTCTTAGGTTCTTATACTTCCGGTGTATGAAGTTATAATTATTATGACTGCGTTCTTGAATGCTAATTCCATCCTTTCTTGCTTGAATTAGAATTACTTGATTTTAAATTTCCTTTGTTGTGTATTTGATCTTAATTGACTTAACTGAAGACTTTACCTCTTCTATCATCATGCTATATTTTCTTCATACACTGCCTATTTAGCTAAAATTAGTATTATCTCGCCCTATAATTGGTTAGCAGTAATTGGAATTATTATCATCTTTTGCGGCTTACCCTTTCCTTGAATTGTTGAAAGACCTCTAGTAAATTGCTCAACCTTAAAAGGAAATTTGGATAATCTATATCATGGCCGACTTGCCTTTACTTGGAAATAGTTGACTTGTGTTGGCTTCTTATTGTTGACTGGAATAAATATGATTCGTTGTTACGTCTTTTATCTCTCTGGTTAAGTTGTTTTCTTTACGCTTGGTATTCCTCTTCAGTGGTTGTTCCTTGTGCACGAGTATCTATACGTCGGTGTCAAGCATGCCCGTGAGTCGTATATTGTGATTGACATGACCTTTTATTGAGCACTACTTAGGCTTAACTTGATAATTATTGTGATGACCCAAAAGGTCATCCCGTGTATTTCTAGCTAAATTTGTGTTCCAAGGTCACGAGAACCTCCTTCTATCTCACTCCAATTTGCGTGCGTAGCCCGGGCGTGTAGCCTTTATGAGAAAAACTAATAAAAATGATATTTTTGTATTGATATTTTTGGTAAACGGACCCGGACCCGTGAGTTTACGGTCCCGGAGGGTCCGTAGGAAAATATGGGACTTGGGCGTATGCCCGGAATCGAATTCCGAGGTCTCAAGTCCGAGAAATGAACTTTTAAAGAAAATCATTTTCTTAAAAATATAAAGGTTTTTGAAAATGAAATGCTATGTGAAACTTGTGGTATCGGGCACGTATCTTGGTTCCGGAGCCCGGTACAGGTTCGATATATTTTATGTGTGTTATCTGTGAAGTTTGGTAAGAAACAGACTTCGTTTGACGTGATTCGGACCTAAAATGCAAAAATTGATGTTTAAAGAAGCTTTTAGAAATTTCATTGATTTTGAGGTTTAATTCGAGGTTTATGATGTTATATTGGTGATTCGATTACATGAATAAGTCCGTAGGATTTTTTTGAGGTTGTGTGCACATTTTGTTTGGAGTTCCGAGGGCTCGGGTGAGTTTCGGGTTAGTCCCGGGATGTTTTAGGCTTAGAACAGGGTTGTTGCAGGTTCAGAGATGTACAGATCTCTGAACCCGCCAGTGCGGTCCGCAGTCGCCTTTGTGCGGTCCGCGGTGGGCCTTCGCGGCCGCAGTCGCCTTTCTGCGGTCCTCGGTGGGCCTTCGCGGCCGCGATCGATCTTGTGTGGTTCGCGGTGGGCCATCGCGGCCACGATCGCTTTTGTGCGGTCCGCGGTGGGGTCCTGAGAGGGGTATATTTAAACGAGATTTTCAGTTATTTTTCATTTTTCAAAACCCTAAAAACATAAGAGGTAATTTTTCAAACACTCTTTCTTCTCCAAATATTAGTAAGTGATTTCTAACTCATTTTCTTTAATCCTTAACTTCTTTTAACAAGATTTCATCCTAGAATCGAGGGTTTTCATGGTGGAATTGGGAATTTTAGGTAAAACCTAAGAATATTGAAATTAGGGGATTTAGACCTCAAATTGAGGTCGGATTCCAAAACCATTTATATATCTGGACTCGGGGGTGAATGGATAATCGGGTTTTGGTCCGAATTTCGAGTTTTGACCGAACGGGCCCGGGGTCGATTTTTGACTTTTTGGGGAAAACTTTAGAAAACTCATTTCCATGCATTAGAATTGATTCATTTAGCATTTATTTATATAATAATTAACTTCTGGCTAGATACGAATGAGTTGGTGGTGGAATCAAGAGGTAAAGCGGTAGTTGAGGCTTGAATTGTGTTCGTGGCATCGAGGTAAGTGTTTGGCCTAACCTTAGCTTGAGGGAATAGACGTTGAGTCATATGTGCTACATGTTTATCCCATGTTCAATTTATTGGTGAGGTGACAAGTACATATGCATTATTGTCAAGCATGCCCGTGAGTCGGTCTTTATGATATATGTGCTTTTCTTCATTATGTATTGTGTTATGAAGTAGATTTCATTTTGGAGGTTACTCAATTGTTGGAAATACTTGGTTACGAACATTGTTGATTAACTGTTCGGTTGAGGATTATTTAGTTAAGTTTTTTTTACTCTTGAGCAAGATTGGTTATAGTTGTGTTCCTTGCAGGGACGATATTTGTTTCAACTGTTGTTCCTTTGCCGGGATGTTGTGATTATGATACATGTTGTTGATTTTCCTTGCCAAACTGTTGTTCTTGATATTGTTTGGGTGAGGAAGAGTGTAAATCATGAAGGGTGATGCCGTGTATTTATTTGTTGCATTGTGAGGATGAGAGTGTAAAGCACGAAGGGAGATGTCGTGTCATGATTTATCATTTAAAAGCACGAAGGATAATGTCGTGCCATTTTATTTATTCATTGCACTGTGAGGATGAGAGTAAAATCACGAAGGGTGATGCCGTGTATTTATTTATTTATTTACTTGTTTTTGTGAGGATGAGAGAAAAAGCACGAAGGGTGATGTCGTGTACTTGTTTTGGTGAGGATGAGAGTAAAGCACGAAGGGTGATGTCGTGTACTTGTTTGTTCTATGTGTTTACTTCCTATGTTATTTTTTATAGTTAGAATGTTGCTTCGTTCTGTGATTCAGTAATTGTTTTCCCCTTGTCCCCAGCATGTTCTCCCCTATTTTACACTTAACTAGTTATCTTCCTACCGTTATTCATGTTATATATTATTGAATTGCACAGGTGTTTATTAATTGTCGTGTATTAGCCTCGTCACTACTTTGTCGAGGTTAGGCTCGGCACTTACTCAGTACATGAGGTTGGTTGTACTGATGCTACACATGTACTTCTTTATGTTGTGCAGATTACGGTACCGGACCCAGTGTACATTGATCGAGGGAGTATCCTTCAGTCCGCCGGAGACACTGAGGTAGACCTACAGGCGTCCGCAGGCCTTGGCGTCCCCTTCCTTATTTCATTTCATTTCTGATTCTTGTACTTCAGAAATATATGTAGTATTTCTTTCAGACTATTTTGTGTACTATTCTTAGACGGTCTGTGAGTTGTGACACCAAAGATCCGGGTTGGCTAGCTTAAATACTTTGTTAAGTTTTATGGATTTAGCTATGTAAAACCCTTATTCTGCTCATATTTTATGCTCTTATCTTTGGAAAATTGATTTAACTTGTTTTCATTTAATAGTAAAGGTTTTTAATAAACATGATTAAACGCGTTGGCTTGTCTAGCGGGTTCAATGTTAGACTCCATCACGGTCCCGATGGTTGGAATTTCGAGTCATGACAAGTTGGTATCAGAGCTCTAGGTTGCCTAGGTCTCACAAGTCACGGACAAACTTGGTAGAGTCTGAGGGATCAGTACGGAGACGTCTGTATTTACCCCCAGAGGCTGCAAAGTTAGGAATAAATTCACATCTTTTCTTCTCTATTGTGCGATTTGAGTTCTAAATGCTGACTGAGTTTCTATTCTACTCTCTCGCAGATAGCGAGAACGCGTTCTTCCTCATCTACCGATCAACAGCCCGCAGTGCATCGCCAGCTCCTATTAGTGCACCGCCAGCTCCTATCAGTGCACCACCAGTTCCTATAAGTGCACCGCCTATTCAGAGCTTCAGGGGTGGTTATTCTGGTCGACAGGGACAGTTTTAGGGCCAGCAGTCTCAGCAGCAGAGGTCTTGTTACTCTTGTGGTTCTCAGCATTAGGGTTCCCGTGCTATGATTTCTGAACCAGGTGCACCGCCACCCCCTCAGCCAGCTAGGGGTGGAGGTCGAGGTGCCAGAGGTGGAGGCCAGACAGTTAGAGGTGGATTACAGGCTATGAGAGGTAGAGGTCAAGTCGTTGTAGGTCGACCCAGGGATGTTCAAATTGGTGGGGCTCCTTCCCGATACTATGCTATTCCTGCTAGGCCTGAGGCTGAGGCCTCTGATGCAGTCATTACAAGTATGGTTTCAGTTTGCAGCAGAGATGCTTCGGTTTTATTTGATCCGGGTCTACATTCTCCTATGTGTCTTCATATTTTTCTCCTTATCTGCTTATGCCCTGGATTCCCTGAGTACTCATGTATATGTATCTACACCGGTGGGTGATTCTATTTTGGTAGATCGAGTCTACCTGTGATGACCCAAAAAGTCATCTTACATAATTTAATCTATATCTATGTTCCGAGGCTCCGAGAGCCTTCGTTAGTCTCACCTCGATATGCGTGCGCAGCCCGGGCGTGTAGCCGGGAAGCTATTATGTGAAAATTGGATAAAAATGAGTTTTGATAATTAATANGTGGGCATATGCCCGGGATCGAATTACGAGGTCCCAAGCCCGAGAAATGAATTTTTAAAGAAAATTGTTTTCTGAAAATAATAAAGGATTTTGAAAATGAATAATTATGTGAAAACCGTGTTGCCGGGCCCGTATTATGGTTCCGGAGCCCGGAACAGGTTTATTATATGTTATGTGACTTATCTGTGAAATTTGGTGTAAAACGGACTTGAAATGACGTGATTCGGATTAAAAATGGGAAATTTAGAAGTTTATGAAGTTTAAGAAATTTCTAAGAGTTTTGAGGTTTAATTCCGTGTTTTTGATGATATTTTGATGATTTAAAAGCTTGAACAAGCCGTAGGATGTATTGGGAGACGTGTGTGTTTTTGGTTTTGAGACCCGAGGGCTCGGGTGAGTTTCGGATAGCTAACGGGGTGTAAAAAGATAGGAAAATCTGGTGTTTTGATTCAGTTTCTGGTGTCTGGTAATTTGGTCTGTGCGATCGCATGGGAGGGGTTGCGATCGCATAGGGTAAGTGAGGGGCCTGGGGCAGGGGTCAAAATTAAGCAGTGCGATCGCACCATATAGGTCGCGATCGCGGAGTATTGGGTAATTCCTCCTGTGCGAACGCACCACGGGGGTCGCGAACGCACAGGGTTAGGCGTGTTAGGGAGGCAGTGGGGTAGTAACTCAGTGCGAACGCGGTTGGTTCCCCGCGATCGCGGAGGGTATTTTCGGCAA
>ML266508.1:8219-30625 GCA_005239495.1 Nicotiana undulata
AAGTGGGAGCGTATCACGATGGATTTTGTAGTTGGGCTTCCACGGACTCAGAGGATGGTTGATGCAGTATGGTTTGTTGTGGATAGGCTGACCAAGTCAACACATTTCATTCATGTGTAAGTTTCATATTCAGCAGAGAAATTGGCAAACATCTACATGAGAGAGATTGTCATATTGCATGGCGTGCCCTTATCTATTATATCAGGCCGAGGTAGTCAGTTTACCTCCCATTTCTGGAGAGTATTTCAGCGAGAGTTGGGCACACAGATTGAGTTGAGCACAACATTTCATCCTCAGACGGATGGACAGTCCAAGCGTACTATTCAGATTTTGGAGGATATGTTGCGGACATGTGTTATTGATTTTGGTGGTTCATGGGACCAGTTCTTGCCCTTAGTAGAGTTTGCCTACAACAACAGTTATCAGTCGAGCATTCTGATGGCTCCGTATGAGGCGTTGTATGGTAGACGATGCTGGTCTCCAGTGGGATGGTTCGAGCCCGGAGAGGCTAGATTGTTGGGTTCTGAGTTAGTCTAGGATGCCTTGGACAAGGTGAAAATTATTCAGGATAGACTTCGTACAACTCAGTCCAGACAAAAGAGTTATGCAGATCGTAGAGTTCGAGATTTGGCTTTCATGGTAGGAGACCAGGTGTTCCTTCGAGTGTCGCCTATGAAGGGCGTGATGAGATTCGGAAAGAAGGGCAAGTTGAGCCCTAGGTATATTGGTCCATTTGAGATTTTGGACAAGGTAGGATAGGTGTCCTACAGACTTGCCTTGCCACCGCATTTATCAGCCGTGCATCCAGTGTTTCACGTATCTATGCTCCGGAGGTACATTGCAGATCCTTCTCATGTTCTTGACTTTAGCGATGTCCATTTGGACAAGGATTTGACTTATGAGGAGGAGCCGGTAGCTATATTAGATATGCAGGTTCGCCAGTTGAGGTCGAAGAGTTATCCTTCGGTTCGTGTTTAGTGGAGAGGTCAGCCTGTCGAGGCAGCTACTTGGGAGTCCGAGCCCAATATGAGGAGTCGTTATCCCCATCTTTTCTCAGACTCAGGTACTTTTCTATGTCTGTTCGAGGACGAATGTTTGTTTTAGAGGTGGAGATTGTGATGACCCAAAAGGTCATCCTAAGTAAATTCAGCTAAATCTGTGTTCCGAGGCTCCAAAAGCCTCCATTAATCTCATCTCGATATGCATGCGCAGCTCGAGGGCGTAGCCGGGAAGCTTCTATGTGAAAATTTGATGAAAATGGAATTTTTATAACAATTAAATGAATAAAGTTGACTTTGGTCAACATTTTTGGTAAATGGACCCGGACCCGTGATTTCACGATCCTGGAGGGTCCGTAGCAAAATATGGGACTTGGGCGTATGCCTGGAATCGAATTCCGAGGTCCCAAGCCCGAGAAATGAATTTTTAAAGAAAATTGTTTTCTGAAAATAATAAAGGTTTTTGAAAATGAACTTTGATGTGAAAACCGTGTTACCGGGCCCGTATTATGGTTCCGGAGCCCGGAACAGGTTTAATATAGGTTATGTGACTTATCTATGAAATTTGGTGTAAAACGGACTTGAAATGACGTGTTTCGGATCAAAATTGGAAAAATTAAGCTTTATGAAGTTTTAAGAAAATTCTATGAGTTTTGACATTTAATTCGATGATTTTGATGAGATCTTGGTGATTTAAATGCTTGAATAAGTTCGTAGGATGTTTTGGGAGTCGTGTGTGTTTTTGGTTTTGAGACCCGAGGGCTCGGGTGAGTTTCGGGCAGCTAACGGGGTGAGTTAAAGTATAAAAATCTGATTTTTCTTCAAGTTGCTGGTGTCCAGGTATTTACTCTATGCGAACGCACCCAGGGGGATGCGAACGCATAGAGTAAAGTTGGGTCTGGGGGATCTGGGCAATTTGTTCTATGCGAACGCAACCACTAAGGTGCGAACGCGGAGGGAAATGGGGTATAATCCATGCGAACGCACCACAGTAGGTGCGAACGCGGAGTGTAAGTGAGGCGGGGCAGTGCGAACGCGGGCAGGGGGGTGCGTCCGCACTGAGTTAATTAGGGACCTGGGGGCTGAGGGGGTGATAGACCTGTGCGAACGCGGCCCTTGGCTCGTGAACGCATGGGTCAGTCAGGTCAACCCTGTGCGAACGTGGTCAAGGGGCCGCGAACGCATAGAGTAATTCTTCCCAGCTATTTTTAATACCCAAAAACAGACCCATTACGGGATTCTTCGTATTTTTCACCCTCTCCTTCTTCTCCACAGCCCCTTAGCCATTTTCGAAGAGCTCCATCACTACATCCTCATAGGTAATCAATCCTAACTCCATTCTCCTTCCATTTTCGTCCCTAACCACTAGAATCTAGGCCTAAATTCCTAAAATCAAGTAGAAAATTAGGGGTTTTGGGTAGAGTTAGGTCTTTGGGAATTTTGGGTAATTCAACCTCAATTTGGGGTTGAATTTCAAAACAAATTATATATTGTAACTCGTGGGGGTATGGGTGATCGAGTTTTGGTCCGAGCCTCGTTTTTGGACCAAGCGGGCCCGGGGTCGAATTTTGGAAATTTTGGAAGAATGATAGAAATTGTGTATTTAGGCTATGGGATTGTGTTATTGAGTTATTATTAATATACTTAAGTAATTTATGCCTAGATATTGTTGTTCCAGAGTTGAATTCAAAAGGAAAGGCGGTGTTAGAAGGTTGATTGCTATATTTTGGACCCGAGGTAAGTGTCTTGCCTAACTTTGGTGNGTTTGTCAAGCATGCCCGTGAGTCTATTCTTGCTAAAAATCTTGCTATTACTTCCATGTTCGTTATATTATGAACTTGTCTCTACTTGGAAGCCGTTATTGTTGGAAATCTTGGTTGATGAACCTATGATGTATTGGTTTGATTGAAAATCCAACTGTTAAGGATATATTTGAATTGATTGGTTATAGCTGAGACCCTTGCCGGGCAATTGTTGTGATATTGATTGATGTTTTCCCCTTGCCGGGTGATATTGAAATGTATTTCCACTATGTTGTACTCCTTGCCATTATATCTGTCATTGTTTGGTGAGGAAGAGTGTAAAGCACGAAGGGTGATGTCGTGCCATGATATTTGATTACATTGCATAGTGAGGAAGAGTGTAAAGCACGAAGGGTGATGTCGTGCCATGATTCACATTGATTATAAGCACGAAGGTTAATGTCGTGCCATGATTTACATTGATTATAAGCACGAAGGTTAATGCCGTGCCATGATTTATATTGCCTTACATTGTACATTGCATTGTGAGGAAGAGAGTAAAAGCACGAAGGGTGATGCCGTGCCATGATTTATACTATTTCACATTATACATCGCATTGTGAGGAAGAGAGTAAAAGCACGAAGGGTGATGCCGTGCCATTATTTACATTTCTGGTATTTATACTTGTTTCGTTAGCTATTGTGTTAAATTGCCTCCCTTGTTTACTTCTATATGTCAATTTAACTGCTTCATTTCACTTGTTCCCCTTTACTGCTCCCGTATCCTTTACTTTTCTGCTTATCGCTTGCCTTGTATTATCCCTGTTACCTGCTGTAGAATAGGACAGGTTATCGTTTTTGTCAAGTCTAGCCTCGTCACTACTTCGGCCGAGGTTAGGCTCGGCACTTACTCAGTACATGGGGTAGATTGTATTGATGCTACACTGCACTACTTAATGTCGTGCAGATCCCGCATCCGAACCCAGTGGACCGCATTGAGGGAGTCACCTTCAGTCCACCCAGAGCATCAAGGTATACTCGCTGGCGTTCGTGGGCCTTGGCGTCTCTCCTGCCTTTGGATTCCTTATTGTCTTACCTTTTCCCCAAATTCAAGACAATGATGTATTTCTTTTCAGACTATGTATTTAGCACTCTGTTTAGACAGTTCGTGAGCTGTGACACCCCGGTTTTGGGCTTATGCGACGTTATGTATTTTACTATTCCACTTTGCATTTTTGAATTTCTATTACATTCCGCTGTTAAAAATCTAAAGTGCTTCGTTATTTCTGTTAAGATTGTTAAAGATATTTTCTTTACTACTGCCGAATTGGATTGCAAGTGTTAGATTAACTGTACACGTTGGCTTGTCTAGCGGGTTCAACGTTAGACGCAGTCACGGCCTGAAGGGTGGGATTTCGGGTCGTGACATATCAACAACAAATCGAAAACTTGGCAAGGAATTCAATTACGGGAATCCAATTCACAACCACCCGACACGGGGAATAACAACCAAAGTCAAACACATTTTCCCGGCAAGGGTCTCAGCTATAACCAATCCCTTACGAGGACATAACTTCCCAAAAGAACTACTTCATAACACGATAATCATTGAGGCAATAACAAGGAATTAAGCAAAATGGACTCACGGGCATACTTTGACACACAATGCGTAGGTACTCATCACCTTACCTATGCATTGAACATGATAAACACATAACACATAGAGCACAATACATATTCCCTCCCCAAAGTTAGGCAAGACACTTACCTCGGGTCCAAAAATAGCAATCAAGCCTCTAATACTGCCTTTCCTTTAGAATCCGACTCCGAAACGATAATATATAGGCATAATTAACTCAATAATATCAATAATGACTCATTAACACAATCCCATAGCCTAATATACACTTCCTAGCATTCTTCCAAAAATACCAAAATTCAATCCCGGGCCCGCTCTGTCCTAACACGAGGCTCGGACCAAAACTCGATCACCCATACCCCCACGAGTTAGAATATATAATTTGTTTTGAAATCCAACCTCAAATTGAGGTTGAATTACCCAAAATTTCCAAAAACCTAACTCTAACCAAAACCCCTAATTTCTACTTTGATTTTAGGATTTTAGGCCTAGATTCTAGTGATTAGGGGAGAGAAGTGGAAGAAATTGGTGTTAGAGGCACTTACCCAAAAGGTTATGGAGGTAGAATATCTTTGGGGGTCGTCAATGGGGTTTTGGAGAAGAAGGAATTGATGAAGAAGTGAAAATCCCGAAATAACATTATGTTTTGACTTAAGAAAATAACTGGGCGATTTTGTTCTCTGCGATCGCGGAAGAGGGGCTGCGATCGCAGAGCTTGAAGTTTTGTTACTATGCAATCGCGGAATAAGGGGGTGCGATCGCGGAAGGGAACGGGCTAGGCGTCTGCGATCGCAGACGCCTAGCCCGTTCCCTTCCGCGATCGCACCCCCTTATTCCGCGATTGCATAGTAACAAAACTTCAAGCTCTGCGATCGCGGAAGAGGGGCTGCGATCGCAGAGCTTGAAGTTTTGTTACTATGCAATCGCGGAATAAGGGGGTGCGATCGCGGAAGGGAACGGGCTAGGCGTCTGCGATCGCAGACGAAACTACGCGATCGCAGAGAGATACTACCCAGCCCCCACCTGACTCCACTGACACACTATGCGATCGCGGAGGACGAGATGCCATCGCATAGTGCAACCCAGCTACCCCTTCACCTAAGCCTATGCGATCGCGAATCAATGGATGCGATCGCAGTGAAGGAAACACCAGATACTGAATATTACACCATATTTTTGACTCATTTACACCCCGTTAGCTACCCGAAACTCACCCGAGCCCTCGAGTCTCAAAACCAAAAACACACACGACTCTCAAATCATCCTACGGACTTATTTAAGCATTTAAATCACCAAAATATCATCAAAATCAATGAATTGAACCTCAAAACTCATAGAATTTTCTTAAAACTTTATAGGGTTCACTTATTCCGATTTTGATCCGAAACACGTCATTTAAAGTCCGTTTTACACCAAATTTTACAGATAAGTCACATAACATATATTAAACCTGTTCGGGGCTCCAGAATCATAATACGGGCTCGGTAACACGGTTTTCACATGAATATTCATTTTCAAAAACCTTTATATTTTTCAGAAAATAATTTTCTTTAAAAAATTCATTTCTCTAGCTTGGGACCCCGAAATTCGATTCCGGGCATACGCCCAAGTCCCATATTTTCCTACGGACCCTTCGGGATTGTCAAATCACGGGTTCGGGTCCGTTTACCAAAAAGGTTGACCAAAGTCAACTTTAATCAATTAATTATTATAAATTTTATTTTTCATCAAGTTTTCACATAAAAGCTTCCCGGCTACCTGCCTGGGATGCGCACGCATATCGATGTGAGATTAACAGAGGCTTTTGGGGCCTCGAAACACAGATTTAGCTAAATTAACTTAGGATGACCTTTTGGATCATCACAAGAAGAAGTGTTCTCTGTTTTCCTATATGAAGCTTAAATTGTACTTTTCTTTTTTGATTACTTAATTATCCTCATTATTGTTGGGAGATCTTAAAAAGGAATGAAGTATTCTCTGTATTTTATATAGAACCACATCATACCTGGTAGTCAGTTAAATCATATGAGTCCGCTATTGTGTGAACTAGCAAAAGTATTTTAATTTCGTCCAACAAAGGAAATAAGTTATACAAAAAGAAGTATTGAATGTAGTCTGGACATCGTTTATTACGGCAAAATATATTTTTGTTCCTTAAACAATTTTGAGGCTCTTTCTTAGGGGTAAACTTAGTTATATCATGCTGAAACGGTTAATTTTGTTGGACTGTATTCCTTAAATAGCTTTTTAAAGTAAAGATCTTAAATCGCATCATAACCATATATATAAGCGAGATGATGATAATGATGAATAGTGTGACACAAATTAAAGAACTTAAACCGAATGTGTTGTATTGTTTGCTTAAAGAAGGTTTCACAAGAAGAGAGTTTTTCCATTTGAAGTTGCAGAAATAAAGCGCTAAATATTATTTTGCATATTATATCATAGAGATTTTAAGACCAGGCACGAGTGAATTTTCTTCTAAATGGTTTCTGAATGTGGGTAGAGCGAAAAGATAACCGCTAAAATGCATGTTTTTTTAGAGACTTCCAAAACTTCAAAAATAGGAATTATTTAAATATGTAAGCTAGTCGCTATATAGAAAGCTATTAAACGTAATTTATATGTTTGGCGCACTCTTTGCGATCATATGAGTAGTAGATAAAGAGGGTGTTTGGCTAAGCTTATAAGCTAGTTTGACTAGTTTATAAGTACTTTTTGGTTTATTTACGCGTTTGGTAAAATTAAAAGTGCTTATAAGTAAAAAATAAGCCAAAAGCCATAAGCTGGTCACCCTCAGCTTATGAATTTTTAGCTTATAAGCATTTTAAGTTTGACAAATTTTTTTACTATTTTATCCTTAAAATATTCTTTTCTAGAACAAAATTCTTATAACGATACTCACTGTCTTAAGTACTATTTCAACCTAACCCCCCATCCCCATCCCCATCCCCCTTCAAGTCTGCAATTCTCATTGACTATTTAAGATGGACAAATTCTGTATTTCTTTGCTTATTTATATCTATGTGATTATGTATTAATCTTTCAACTGTATGTAATAAATAAAACATATCAAATTTTTGGTATATTAATGTTTGTTTCTCTTCAAATATTTTGTCTTATTTAGGTTTATTTTTTAGTGAGAAACTTTTATCAATTTATTAATTATTATAACTTATGATTATATGCTTATCATAAAATAAATTATATTTATCATAAAAGTTATCTTATCTAAGCACAATTGTATTTACAATAAAATGACAAATAGAATATTTTGTATTTGGATCGATTTGGAATCTAAAATTTTGAAGAAATTACGCCGTTATAAGTGTAAACAGTTCTAAGGTTATTTAAATCATTTTTAACAGAAAAAGAGCTTATCAGCACTTTTTTATCAAAAACTGCAACAGTTTATTATCACTTTCGACACTCGTATCCAAACACGTAACTGCTTATTTAGTAAATTAATTTTATCATTAAAAAGTGCTTTGCAACACCTAATACTTATCAACTATTTCAAATCAGCTAATCCAAACGGGCTCAAAGATATCGTCATGGAAAGAAGAAAATTGAAAATCCATACCAAAGTCTCGACACTCTTACAGGACTAGAAAATAAAATCTCTTTGATTTTAATTAATAAAGAAGAAAGAAAACTGAGGTTAATTGGGTTATATTGACTACAACATGGCGCATGGTTAGAAAATGGTTTGCTTAATTAAAATTACAAAAATGATTGACTTTGCAACTAGAAGCGAACATAAATAAATGTGTTATTATTAAATATAATTGAATCTATAAATGCTTGATTATGCAATTTAATTGAATTAATTAGATTTAATATGTCCAAACAAATAAAATAATTTGTTATAATTAATTTCATTTAATAGTTACCGCATATCGTGCGGATTCTAATACTAGTTATTGTTACAAAAAATATTTATACAATTAAATCACTTATAAGATCATTAGTGGTAATTTTCTATGATAACCATTAACTGGTAATTGTGTAAAAATGATAACTAACTTTTTATCTATGTTGATAGCGTAACAAAAAGTTATATTGTTATTAACACACATAACTTAAGTCACAGAGTCACAAAGGTTGAATGATATACTTGGTTGAGTACTAAATTATTTATCCAAAAGAACAGGGCTCAATAGATATAAAACTTAAGTCCTAAATGTTTTTTTTGTGATTTTCTGTATGAAAATTCTCATCTTTGCCCAGAGGTTGAATGGTATACTTGGTTGAGTACTAAATTATTTATCCAAAAGAACAGGGCTCAATATATATAATACTTAAGTCCTAAATGTTTTTTTGTGATTTTCTGTATGAAAATTCTCATCTTTGCCCAGAGGCTGATAACTCTCTACCTTGTTTATTGGCACAATATACTCAATTATTGTTTAGAAAATCTTCTTTTGACCGTTTGGCAAATAATTCGTGATTATTTATAAGTTGGAATCGTTGACTATAACCGAAGTCTGCTTTTACGATTTCAAGTTAAAAAAAATGGGTAGTATAGTACCTATGCGGTTTTCAAGTAATATGCAGTCCATTAATATCAACAAAACAAAGTTAAAACAGTTTTTTGCTAGATCTATCACATTTCTGTTGGCCTCATCCTTAAAGATAAGAAGAAGAATACATAAAAATAAAAATAAATAAAGGGCAGACTAGGGCATTGGCATCAAAGGAATAAGCGATTGCGATTGTTGAAACGTCTATCTTTCTAACTCTATTGGGGTGATCAAACAATATTTGCGTTTTACTTTAAAATACTTATCTATTTAGAATGGTTAAATAATGATTATATATTTCATTAATGGAAAATAAATCATTCTCATATATATATATATATATATATATATATGAGAATGATTTATTTTCCATTAATGAAATATATAATCATTATTTAACCATTCTAAATAGATAAGTATTTTAAAGTAAAACGCAAATATTGTTTGATCACCCCAATAGAGTTAGAAAGATAGACGTTTCAACAATCGCAATCGCTTATTCCTTTGATGCCAATGCCCTAGTCTGCCCTTTATTTATTTTTATTTTTATGTATTCTTCTTCTTATCTTTAAGGATGAGGCCAACAGAAATGTGATAGATCTAGCAAAAAACTGTTTTAACTTTGTTTTGTTGATANTTTACCCTTTAAAAATAAAGTTCACACTGAACAAAATAGTCATTTCATTATTTTTCACAATATTTAGAATTTTAAAATCAGTTAAAATATTGTAAGAAGAACTAATATTTAGGACTTAAAATCAATTAAAGTCTTACCTTATATAAATTTATTTATAATTCAAACTATGTAACAAAATTATAACTCAAGTTGATACACGTTTAGTTTAAATCTGGTATCATTGTGGAACGTAAGCTAAAATCTGACACTGAATTTGAATAACAAAAAAATGCCATAGATATATACAATGACACTAAATCTTTTGCTAAAAAAAATGACACTAAATCTTTTGCTAAAACAAATGACACTAAATCTTGAAAATTCGAAACTACCGAGGATGATTTTATATTAGATTTTAAGGAAAAACAATTGCACTCCAACAAAATGACTACAAGAACTATAAATAAATATCTTTTGAGATAGTAAAAATGAATATTGACATTAATTTTTACAATATTAAATTACTAAAAAGAAAATATAAAATTTTAGTTATTCAAATATTTTCCTAATATTTAGGACTTAAAAATCAATTAAAATTTTAGCTACTAAATCTTTTCTTACTTGAACTAAATATGATATTATAATATTTAGGACTTAAAATTAATTATACTTTGCCTTTTACAAATTTTTTCCTTACGTAAACTATCTAAAAATTAGTCAAGTTAAAGAAAAGAAAATATTCGTTTAGGGCATAATTTGATTTTTTTTTCATGGAAGAGGTCGTTTAAAAGCTTCTTCCCAGTTAGAGAACCATGTTGGCAATATGAAAGCTTGATGGTGAAAGCTTCTTGACCTCACCGTTCAGTTGCTACACATCAAAGTCGGAGAGAGTACTTTTTATATAGCACCAGTTGAGGAATTAAAGTAAGGCAAATTTTATTTAAATGCGATTTTAAGTTTTTACTTTTGCGTATAAATTTTTATTTTTGGCTTATTCATGAAATCGTTACTTAACTTATCAAATTTCTTCAACCCGCCTACATTTTTTGCCACTTGATTCTTCTTCTTTTGCTCACTGAGCCGATATTTTTTAGGTGGTCTTAATCCAAACTTCAAGCATACCATAGATAAGTTTTTACTTTTATGTTCTTTTTACTTTGTATTTACTTTAATAATTGTTATCTATTTATTTTATTAGGCATACTTCTACATAAATGTTCTGATTATTACATTGTAATGTACATGCTTTTAAATATATAATTCAAACATGTCAATATAGTATTGATGAAAGTCTTACATGTGTTATACTGTATATGTCTTAAAAGGGCATAAGTATAATCTCTATCACAGGAATATGTTAGCCTAGAATCTACTCATGTTATAACTTCCGGAAACATGCTCGTTTTTCATAGACCTTATGTGATGACCCAATGGGTCATTTTACGAATTTAGACTCCGTTCTAGGCTTATTAGCTATAAAAATAATAATTTTAACTACCTCAATTTGCGTGCGCAGTCCGTGCGTAAAACCGGAAAGCTTTTATGTTAAAATATGAGAAATAGTAATTTCTAGAGTTAAAATTTGATTATAGTTGACTTTGATCAACATTTTGAGTAAATGGACCCGGATATGTGTTCCGACGATCCCGGGATGTCCGCAGTAAAATATGGGACTCGGGCGTATGCCAGGAATTGAATTCCGAGGTCCCAAGCCTTAGAAATCAATTTTTAAAAGAAATTGTTTAGCTGAATTATTAATGAAATAATGAAATGAATTAACGTTTGAAACCGTTGGTATCGGGCCCATATTTTGGTCCTGGAGCTCGATACAGGTTTGTTATGATATTTAAGCCTTGTCTGCGAAATTTGGCGAGAATCAAAATTTATTTGACGTGATTCGGATGTCCGGTTGATAAATAGTGAACTTTAAGTGTTCTTGAGGAAAATAATGAGTTTTGAGGTTTAATTCATAGTTTTACATATTATTTTCATGATTTGATCGCACGAACAAGTCTGTATGATGCTTTTAGACTTGCGTGCATGTTTGGTTTAGAGCCCTGAGGGCGCGGGTGAGTTTCAAATAGGTTTGGATTGTGTTGCACTCGTTCTTTCTTATGTTTCGACGTCGTTTCTTCAAGCATAAATGATATCATATTGAACAAATGAGCTCCGATTTCTGTTTTGAATGAAGTATTAGACCCGTATCATAATTACGGACACGTAGCAAAAAGAATCATCGAATTTGGATATCGTATTAGGATTTTATGGTCATTTTAGTAAGATTGCCAGATTTTTCAGGTCAATTACGAAATTGCCCCTGATGTCGTATTAAAAATCTGCACTATTTGCAAATATTAAAACCTACATATCTCCTTTATTATAAGGTCAAATCAAGTGATTCCAAAGCCTAAATTGAATAGAATATCACAAGGAATCCATTGGACACATAAAAATAGAGTTTCAAGATTGTTTGACACGAGAAACGAGGTAGAATAACTAGTAGAAAAATATATATTAAACGGGCAGACTTCTTCCTCTTCAAATTTTCGAACCCCACAGCTCTAGGAACGAATTTCTTCACCAAATATCATCCCCAAGTCATAGGTAATCAATTCTAAACTTTACATTTTCAATTACCCATTGTTTTTCATCACTTTTAAATCAAAAACTAAGAATTTTCATGGTAAAAATTGAGGGTTTGGGTAGAATTAGGGAATTTTGTAAAATTCGAATCATTACCTCGAATTGAGGTCGTATTTCGAAACTAATTGTATATTTGGGTTCGTGGGTGAATGGGTAAACGTAATTTGGTCCGAACCCCGAGTTTAGACCAAGCGGGCACGGGGTTGGGTTTTCACTTTTTTTTTGAGATTTAAAAAAAAATAAAGTTAGTTCCTTTAGCCTTAATTAATGATATTGAGTTAATTATGATTAATTCGAGCAAGTTAGAGCAAAATTCTAAAGGCAAAGCTGTAATTGAGCAGTGAGTGACCTGCGAAATTGGGGTAAGTGTTTGGTCTAACTTTGACTTGAGGGAATAGGAATCCTCACTTGTTTGCTATGTGAATTGCATGGGCGTGGTGTATAGATGAGGTGACGAGTATCTATGCACCACCCAATTTGCTTGTTAAGCATGAACCCTTTCCCGTTCCCAACTTAATTGATTCTTGTCTTAATTGTTCTATGTCAATTATTATTTCTATGACTACTTGGCCTTGTTATTTTATTGTTAGATATTGTTGTGGTTATTTTGGAAAGAGTATTGGTTGTTTTAGCTGAATTCCTTGTGGTACAAAACGGTTGAGCGGTTTGACATTGTTTTTATTAATGTATATATATATATATATATATATATATATATATATATATATATATATATATATATATATATGTCCTTGTTGACTTCATTTGTGATAATATTGAGGAAGTGATAAGGAATGTAGTTTAACTGTTTTATGATTGTTGAGGTTTGTGGTTGTTTGGTTTCAATTGATTGTCGCCAATTGTTGTGGCAAGTGTATTAACAGTGTTGGATGTTCTCTTGATTTTATAATGGTACATAAAGACTGAGCTGGGTTGACAGAGTTACGGTATTTACATATATTTTGGTTGGTTTTATTGTGAAATGATATTGGTTGAAGCTTACGAGCTATACTGTTTTTTGTTTGAAATTAGTTGAAATAAAAGTGTTGTGAAAGGCTTGGCCTGAACTGTGAAAGTTTTTGATGAATAAACAAAATTGGTGTGATAAATGGGTTGTGATAAGGGGGATGTGATAATGGTGAATAATTGATTATGATACTGTGAATATGTGGGATCGGGTTGCACGCCGTAACAAGGAGTAATAAGGGAGAATATTCATGTTTACTGTTTATAAAATGAAATCTGGAACACTCATTGCTTTATTGTCATTATTTCATATTCTGCTATTATTGTTATTTGAAGTGAAACTTGTTCTGTTTACGATTGTTGAGACATAAATATTGTGAAAAGTTTTGACTTAAATTGTGAAATCTTTTTATTAAATAAAGAGATGTGATTGGCTGGTGGGAGCGGGTTGCACGTCGCAACAAGAAGTGATAAGGGTGGACAGGTAGGATCGGGTTGCACGCCACAACAGGAGTAATAAGGGTAATATATTTAGGGAGGAGCAATAAGGGGGGGACACGTGGGAGCGGGTTGCACGCCGCAACAAGGAGCAATAAGGGAGGACATTTATATTTTTACTGAATTTCAAAGAAAATAAAGATTTGAAAAGTTTAAATGTTTATTTTACTATTCTTCATATTTTTGACACTACTTTTATTTAAAGTTAAAGTTTGAAAACTTGGAAATTATTTGAAAATTTGGTTATAGCTGAGACCTGGAAAAGGTGGCTGAGTTATTTTATTGTCGTTGCAGTATTTATTTATTTGTTTAGATTTCCTTCTTGCTTCATATATTATTGGCACAAGTTATATTTCTAAAGCCCCGCCGTAGCCTCGTCACTAGTTCGTCGAGGTTAGGCTCGGCACTTACTCAGTACATGGGGTTGGTTGTACTGATACTACACTCTGCACTCTTTTGTGCAGATCCAGGTATCGACCAGCAATAGAGATATTTAGAGCGGCTGTTCATTTATTCGGAGACACGAGGTATATCTGCCGGCGTTCGCAGATCCCAAGAGTCTTCTCCTATTTTTGATAAAATTGTTTTATTATATTCAGAACAGTACACTATTTCTTTCAGCCCATTATTTGTAGTGTTCTTTAGTAGTTCGTGAATTGTGACACCAGACCCAGGGGTAGTCTTAGAGTTGTTTATATGATTAGTTTGTGGCTCGTTTTATTTATTTATTCATTTGTTTATTATTTTACAGTTGGAATTATTCACTGGAAACCATTAGATTAAGTTTATTTTATAATTATTTATTATGTTTAATGGATAATCAAAGGAAAATAGCTAGTCAAACTCAAACATTGGCTTGCTTAGCAAGTGTGGTGTTAGGCGCCATCACGATCCCTAAGGTTGGGAATTTAGATCGTGACAAGTTGGTAGCAGAACACTAGGTTTCTTAGGTCTCACATTTCACGAACAAACTTGGTAGAGTCTGAAGGATCGGTACGGAGACGTCTGTACTTATCTCTCAGAGGCTATGAAGTTAGGAACAATTTCACTTCTATTCTACTCTATCGTGCAAATTTATTCTACCATTGATGATTGAACTTGTCTATTCTTGTTCTCTCACAAATATCGACTACATGCAAAGCGTCTACAACCGGACAAGAGGTGAAGCCCCAATGATAGCTACAATTAGGGGAAGAGACAGAAGCGGGGCTCAGTCTAAAGCTCGAACATCAGCACCTATTGTACAGTCTCAAATGGATCTAGACGCGGAGGTTCTAGCTCAGTCGGTACATGTTGGACTTGCCCATATCACAGAAGGATTTATAGCTACTCCAGTGTTGCATAACAAGGGAATAGTTGAAAGCAACGGGGTCGATTTATATTAGCCGTGAAGTTTAACATTTTAGATTATCAAGCATTGTGACCTATGACTTCGTGCCAAGTGGAAAAGTCCACCGTCAAGGAATAGATTGCGGGGTCATGTGTTATATCGGTTTTGGCTTGGAATGTATAAGGTCGGAGATGTTGCAAGAGATAAAACTGGGAATGATGGTATGTCAGTCTCCTTAATAACCCTATACCTCAGTACCAAAGGAGTTATTCAAACAACTTTAAATCTACAGAAGGTCTACTCAGTGTAAAAGTCACGATTGCGGATTTTGGGGTGCTCCAGAGGGAGTACAGTGGTTGGCGAGCTTCTAAACTATATGGTTCGTGCCAAGAATTATAAGTGTAGAGCTTTACTTTTTTGTCATTGTGTGTCAATAGAGACGAGAGTTACCCCAAAATAATAATGAAAAGTATATGAATAGAAGGGGTAGCTCAGCAATAATGAGTTAGCATAGTAAAAGAAGAAATTGGCCGTCGGTGTTTGTGACAAGCCGATGAAGAGGGTGACCGGCCAATACAACATCAATTACTTGACTCAGTTCTCATAAATGCTTTTGAAAGAATTTGTTTCTCGAACTTTCCAGTTTGTGTGGCGCATAAGGTTTGAAGGGTTGCGTCAGGTCATATGACGGTGTCAGAATATGCCATCAGGTTCGATAAGTTAGCCCGTCACACTTCTACGTTGGTTTACATAGCTAGAGGGCGAGTCCCCAAACTCATTAAAGGACTCAAATATGATTGTAAAATTTTGGACGACTCAGGGCAGGTTGATACTTCATTTCGACTAGTGATAGAAATTGTCCTAGACTTGGGAGAGTCATATTTCATCAAAACACTCAAGCTACGTGCCCCATTGCAGTTACAACTCAACTTACATATCGAAGGTGGAGGTTAGACTCCTAGAGGTGGAGACCCAGCCTGTTGGTATATTTTCTATGGTATTGCTGAGGTCGTTACATTAAATGGTGTCATTACAAGAACAATCTCTAATTATTATAAAGTGACGATTTTCTGAACTTAATATAGTTATGCGTAACTAATAAAATTCTTCTAATATTCTCTACTCTCGGGTGAGCTTTGTAACTCAAAAATCTACTTGTGTGAACACTAGTATTGAGAAATTCTATGGAGATAGCTATGTCTATCATTACATGTTGTAATTTTGTTTAACGGAAAATATTTGAAAGAATAAAATGAAATGTTTCGATTGGCGGTGTGCATATTACTTGTGATTCAGAACTGAGGGCAAGATCCTCGCATTTTTATATGATTTGGTATGTTTAAATTGGGCTACGAACCGCGATGGAAGTCATGTAAGGATGAGATCCTTGTGATGGAAATTCTTGTGTTTAAATTCTCCCTTGTGAATTAAAATTTTACTATAGTACTGGTAGGGAGTCATGCATGTTAGGCTTATTCAACAATTTATGTATAAAATAATGTTAATGATCATAATAATAATGAAAGTAATACTAATAATAATTAATTAAATAAATAAAGAAATAAACTAATTAATTAACTGTGTATAATTTGTCAAATCCGTGTCAGAATTATTGAGCTTTGACCTGCGAGGTATGTGCCGCCCATGTGGCGTTAAATGAGACACGTTAAGTCGGGTATATAATTATGAGGTCTTCATGAATCGCACCTCGTCATCTGTATTGTGAAGGTTGAAAGGGGATTATTGTTAACGTGAGGCTGTTGATAATTCCGATTTGGCTATAAACAACTATTAAGAAAATAGAGGCGGTGAGTATGGGCAACCTTATGTATATTCCAGTTGGTGAGAGGCTGTTAACTTCAATTATTCAGACGATGGCCAATCAGTTCGTGAGGTTGAATATTTCCCCCAGCAGTGTTCTAGCTTGCACAGTCGCTCGGTCTTTCCTAATTGAGCGTATTCGGGAGCGACAGGATGATAACCCACATTTGGCGATCCTTAGGGATACAGATCGGCACGGTGATGGCCAGCAGGTTACAGTTGGAGATGATGGTGTTTTGAGGATGCAAGGGTTGGTTATGTGTTCCTAATGTTGATGGCATTCGTGAGTTGATCCTTGAGAGGGGGATCACAGTTCTAAGTATTCTATTCACCCAAGGGCAGCTAAAATGTACCAAGATTTGAGGCAACATTATTGGTGGAGGAGGATTAAAAAGGATATGGTGTCGTATATGTCTCGTTGCTTAAATTGTCAGCAGGTAAAATACGAGCATTCAGATGGCTCCTTATGAGGCATTCTATGGTAAACGGTACAGATCGCCAGTCGGACGGTTTGAGCCGGGAGAGGCTCGGTTGTTTGGTACAAACTTAGTTCAGTTGGCCTTGGATAAGGTCAAGATTATTCAGGAGAGACTTCGTGCAGCTCAGTCTAGGCAAAAGAGTTATGCAGATCGTAAGGTTTGTGATGTGGCATTCATGGTTGGAGAGAGAGTATTGCTTCGTGTATCGCCCATGAAGGGTGTTATGAGATTTGGGAAGAAGGGTAAGTTGAGCCCTAGGTATATCGGGCCATTTGAGATTCTTGATAAAGTGGGGGAGGTAGCTTATAGACTTGCGTTGCCTCCAAGGTTATCCTCAGTTCAATCGGTATTCCACGTGTCTATGCTCCGGGAATACCATGGTGACCCATCCCACGTGTTAGACTTCAGCTCTGTCCAATTGGATAAAGACTTTACTTATGAGAAGGAGCCGGTAGCCATTTTAGACCGGCAGGTTCGCCAGTTGAGGTCTAAGAGTTATCCTTCAGTTCGAGTGTAGTGGAGAGGCCAACCCGTTGAGGCATCTACTTGGGAGTTCGAGTCGGGCATGCAGAGTAAATATCACACTTGTTTGCAAATTCAGGTAATCTTCTATGTCCGGTCGAGGACGAACGTTTGTTTTAGAGGTGAAGATTGTGATGACCTTAGGGGTCATTTTACGAATTTAGACTCCGTTCTAGGCTTATTAGCTATAAAAAGATTAATTTTAACTACTTCAATTTGCATGCGCAGTCCGGACGTGAAATCAGAAAACTTTTATGTTAAAATATGAGAAATAGTAATTTCTAGAGTTAAAATTTGATTATAGTTGACTTTGATCAACATTTTGAGTAAACGGACCCGAATCTGTGTTTCGACAATCCCGGGAGGTCCGCAGTAAAATATGGGACTCGGGCGTATGCCAGGAATTGAATTCCGAGGTCCCAAGCCTTAGAAATCAATTTTTGAAAGAAATTGTTTAGCTAAATTATTAATGAAATAAAGAAATGAATTAACGTTTGAAACCGTTTGTAACAACCTGACCTGTCGTTTTCCGTATTCAGACCCCGTTCCCCTAAATAAGATTCTCCGTAGAAACTTATCATGATTTGTGACTTGCGGGGACGGGCGATTCGGGATTCGGAAGTGTTTAGGAGTGTATAGGAACACTTAGTTCCTTAAGGTTGGCTTTTAAAGCCAAGTTTGACTTCGGTCAGCATTTTGAGTAAACGACCTCGGAATCGAGTTTCGACGATTCCAGTAGTTTCGTATGATGATTTCGGACTTGTACGTATGTCCGGAATGGGTTTTGGATGACCCGGGAGCGTTTCAACGCTAAATAGCGAAAATAGAGTTTCCTTAAGTTCATAATTTGGGTTGGAACGTGTTTTTGAGTTATCGAGATCCGAACGGAATTCCGAGACCGGAAATAGTTCTGTTATGTCATTCATGACTTTCTTGCAAAATTTGGTGTCATTCCGAGTAGTATAGGCCGATTCGGCGCATTGAAAATGAATTCAAGAACTTAGAAATTCTTAAGTTTGATTCTAGGGGTTTTGAGGGGTGATTAGTTTTAGCGTTGTTTTGGGTGTTCCGAAGGCTCGAGCGAGTCCGTAATATGATTCAGGACTTGTTGGTATAATTGCACGGGGGCTCGGGTGGGCCCAGGTGCCCCCCGGACACCAAACGGAGCCAAAAACCAGCAGCTTCAGTTGCTGGTGCCCCAGGTCTGGTGTGACCGCATGTGAGGTTTCCCTGATCGCAGGTGCGAGACCGCCCATGCGGTCAAGGATCTGCAGGTGCGACCCCCAGGGGAGCTGGTCCAAACCGCAGGTGCGGACCTCCTTCCGTAGGCGCGGGTCCGCTGGTGCGGGACGTCCTCTGCAGGTGCGGCCCCAGGCTTCCTAGGCCACTTCCGCAGGTGCGGTCCTCGAGCTGCAGGTGTGAGATCACTGGAGGCAGTGAGCTCATTTAATACGAGATTTGGCCATTTTTCACCATTTTTTCTCCTCCATTGGCGATTTGAGGGCTTTCAAGAGGGTATTCGGCCTAGCTACTAAGAGGTAAGTAATTCCCATTTAAATGTTAGATTAATGCACCAAAACTTAGGTAGATTAACATCTAATTAGTGGAAATCAAAGGGGTTAGAGTGAAAACCTAGGGTTGATGAACTTTAGGGAATTTCACCACTTTTCTACCATGAAATCATACAAAATTTATATATTAATGATTCTTAGGTTATGGGTGAGTGTTATCTTCGAAAATTTCCGGAATTCGAGCATGTGGGCTCGGGGGTGTATTTTGGGATTTCTTCAAGAATAGTGAATTTACTAAATAAGTAGGAGAATTTCCATACTTTGAGCATGCATCGACATATTTATATATCATTTGACTAGTTTCGAGTCCTCGGGTGTAAAGTTTGGAGTTTCGGGCGCGTTCTTGACCCGGGAAGTAGATTCTACGCGAGGTGAGTCTCCTTTCCAACCTTGTAAGAAGGAATTGTCCCCATAGGTAAATGTAAATGATTGAATTATTTTTATTTGTGGGGGCTACGCACGCGCAAAGTGACGAGAGTCCGTGTGTAGCTACTACTATGTTGTCGGGTAGAATTTAGGATTTCACAAGCATGCCTTTATGTGCCTTACATGTACCTTTACATGTTTTTCTAGTTTCTTATTATCTTTGAGATTGATATGAGGATATTAGGAAGTTATGTGTAAGTTTAAGTGTTAAAATCTCTGATTTCAAGTATAATCCATGATAAATTCTTGAAGTTCCTGATGATTCTGTGTATGTATACGAGCACCCGTGTCGTATGTATGATTCGCGAGCGGGGTAGCCCTATATTTATGTCAACCGCGTCGCATGATCGATTCACGAGCGGGGTAATGGATGCATCTATGGTTCGTGTCGCTCGACACTCGGCAGTGCACATTTTTTTTTTGCGTCGCTTCGACATATTATGTGCTATGCATTTGACTGAGAGTCTTATTGTTATTATCAAATGAATTGTTTTCTGTGGAAGGGGGTCTTTTACTGATATTATTATTTGAAACTTGCGGGTAGATTTTAGTTCACATACTTGCTATTTCATGTCTACTTGATTTCCATGACTGTTAATCCTGTCTAGATTTATTAGATTATACTAGTGCTAATGACTCTAGTGAGTAATACGTCTACTTCTCGTCACTACTTCTTCGAGTTTAGACGGGATACTCACTGGGTACATATTTGTTTATATGTACTCATGCTACACTTCTGTACTTAATTGTAAAGGTCCTGAGGCTGATGCATCTGGTTATCATACCGGAGCGCGTTCCGGAGAGTGTTACCTGGACTAGACTACGCGGTGAGCTGCTCTGCCCGGCGTCCCTCAGCAACACTGTGGAGCTTCTATTATTTCCTTGGATATTTCTGTCTACCCCTTTCCAGACAGTTGTACAATTATTTTGTTTATTTTGTATATTCCACTAGTCGCCTGTGGACTTGTGACACTAGGTCTTGGCACACGTAGTTGACTCGCTAATATTTTGCTACCCTGTTTATGCTGACAACGATTTTTTTGAGTTACTTTAAATCAATTTGCCTCACTTCCTCACTTTCATTAAAGGACTTCTTAAAATTAAAACTAGACAAGTATTTGAACATCTCATTAATTTAAGTAATTCCGTTAGCAAACTAGTGTTGGCTTGCCTGACTCCGGTGTTGGGAGCCATCACGACCTGAATTGGAATTTGGGTCGTGACACCGTTGGTATCGGGCCCGTATTTTGGTCCTGGAGCTCGATACAGGTTTGTTATGATATTTAAGCCTTGTTTGCGAAATTTGGCGAGAATCAAAATTTATTTGACGTGATTCGGATGTCCGGTTGATAAATAGTGAACTTTAAGTGTTCTTGAGGAAAATAATGAGTTTTGAGGTTTAATTCATAGTTTTACATGTTATTTTCATGATTTGATCCACGAGCAAGTCCGTATGATGCTTTTAGACTTGTGTGCATGTTTGGTTTAGAGCCCTGAGGGCTCAGGTGAGTTTTAAATAGGTCTGGGTTGCGTTGCGCTCGTTCTTTCATATGTTTCGACGTCATTTCTTCAAGAATAAATGATATCATATTGAACAAATGAGCTCCGATTTCTGTCTTGAATAAAGTATTAGATCCGTATCGTAATTACGGACCCGTAGCAAAAATAATCACCGAATTTGAATATCGTATGAGGATTTTATGATTATTTTACTAAGGTTGCCAGATTTTAATTACGAAATTGCCACTAACGGCGTATTAAAAATCTGCACTATTTGCAAATATTAAAACATATATATCTCCTTCATTATAAGGTCAAATGGAGTGATTCAAAAGCCTAACTTGACTAGAATTTCACAAGAAATCCATTGGACACATAAAAATCGAGTTTAAAGATTGTTTGGCACGGGAACGAGACATAATAGCTGGTAGAAAAATATATATTAAACGGGCAGACTTCTTCCTCTTCAAATTTTCGAACCCCATAGCCCTAGGAACGAATTTCTTCACCAAATATCATCCCCAAGTCATAGGTAATCAATTCTAAACTTTACTCTTTCAATTACCCATTGTTTTTCATCAATTTTAAATCAAAAACTAAGAATTTTCATGGTAAAAATTGAGGGTTTGGGTAGAATTAGGGAATTTTGTAAAATTCGAATCATTACCTCGAATTGAGGTCGGATTTCGAAACTAATTATATATTTGAGTTCGTGGGTGAATGGGTAAACGTAATTTGGTCCGAACCCCGAGTTTAGACCAAGCGGGCCCGGGGTCTGGTTTTCACTTTTTTTGAGAAAACCTAGAAAAAATTATAATTTTTAATAAAGTTAGTTCCTTTAGCCTTAATTAATGATATTGAGTTAATTATGATTAATTCGAGCAAGTTATAGCAAGATTTTAAAGGAAAAACTGTAATTGAGCGGTGAGTGGCCTGCGAAATTGAGGTAAGTGTTTGGTCTAACTTTGACTTGAGGGAATAGGAATCCCCACTTGTTTGCTATGTGAAATGCATGGGCGTGGTGTATAGGTGAGGTGACAAGTATCTATGCACCACCCAATTTGCTTGCTAAGCATGAACCCTTTCCCGTTCCCAACTTAATTGATTCTTGTCTTAATTGTTCTATGTCCAT